>JACXGJ010001974.1:0-73230 GCA_016801105.1 Esox niger
GCACATGCCTAATTTTGTTCGAACAATTATTGCACACTTCCTGTAAATGGTATAAACTTCGTTTCACTTCTCAAATATCACTGTGTTTGTCTCCTATATGATATATTTAACTGATTTTTTTTATCCTAAGGACCAACGATTTATGAAGGAAAATCATGGAAATTAACAAGGTTGCCCAAACCTTTGCAGACCACTGTAGATGGACATCGTGCCTGTTTCACCAATGCAGCGCACTGTTTTTGGCAGTGTGACTCACGAAGGAGGCAAATTGGTATGGCCTGTAGCAGAGAATACAAAAAATTACATTGTGAAACATATTAGGGGTGCTGAAACAACAAGTGTGACTTCTGAAGCCAGGTATACTGTGTTTTAGTTACCTTGATATTTGCTAAACTAATGTGCAGTGGTGCAAGAAGAAGCGAAAGACCCTGACTCATGTCACAGTTCCATAGGTTAACGGTTGGTTTTGTCAATCAGCGGCTAAAGCTCCACCCACTAGCATTGATTGACATCCATTGTGATCAAAACACAACATTATATTAAAATTCACCATGCAATTATGAAAAAGGACATGACATGGGGAAATAGGCCATGATATTATGAAATGAATCTTTTGATGAAAAAAGCTATTTGGAAATACAAAGTATTATTGTGATATTTTTTATTATTTTGAAAATTGCATTATAACAAAGATTTCATAATAATGTGCCTCTTAAAATGCTATATTTTATTAATTCTATATCTATTTTGACTTCTGTCCTCCGTATTTTTTCTCCACAATTTCTTGGAATCTATTGGAAGTTATAACCTTGACTCACTGGGGGAAATGCCAACAGGTTTTCTAAAGTAAAAGATTGTGTCCAGCAATTCATAGAACTCAATCCATAACACAGTCTAAATGAAAACTAGGGCCCAATCTTCATTTGCATATTAATTGCTGCCAGTATTGGGACATACTATTGCATCATAAAATTGTCTCAACATAATCATTTTGAATATTTAGCTAGACACCATTAAGGATTGTGGTGAAGTGATTAACTTTTAGTATTTTTATGAATGGTTTATGTATGCCTTTTGTCACTGGCCGCTTGAATTGCTTACAAGCCAACAGTACTACTGTACTATCCTACTACTTTGAAATAGTCATGAGATTTGAGTCCATGCTAGTAAGACTGAAAGATGAACTTTACACTGCTAAGCAGGCTACAACTAGGTAGATACGATTGACATCTGCATCAGATTGATTGTCCCTAAAATATTGAATAATGATAACCTTGCTAGTGTGCTACATTTCAGGGTACAACAACCTACATTTTTCTTTCACACGTGAATTACATTGATCCCATTCCTATTAATATAGGTGATGATAACTGAGTTTTTTGTCAAGTGAAAAGACAGAGAGAATTGTTGCAAACCCCTCCTCTTTTACTGCCCAAGGGGTCATGGTCTATATTGCCTGAAAAAACATGCCCAGTTGCATAGTTCGAAAAGTTGACCATACTATTTCCATCTTACTATGGTGTGGCACATACTAATGGTCCTCGGGCATACTGGATATTGTAAATAGTATGCGGGTTTGAGACAGGGCCTAGGATTCATTTACAATGGAATAGCCAGATGTAAATTCTTCTCAGGCCATTACAACATGGAGCCAGCCCATTACAACATAGCTTCCAAATGCCTGGCTTTCTTTCTCAACCCTTTCTTTTTTGTGAACTTCTGAAGCTATCGAGAGGAGTGGTGAATATTTTTCATCATCCTAATAGGTTCTCGTAAACCCGTCTCTCCAAAACGTTTGCTTTTGATTACTTGATGATGAAATTCGGGTTCGACTTGACCTTGATTTTTGGCCGTAAGACCCCATGTGCTTGCAATTTTTCCAGGTGTGGTGTATGTTACCACTGTTGTTAATATGCGTTTACAGTTGTTAAAATGTGTTTACAGTTGTTAAAATGCGTTTCCAAGTCATTTAGCAGACGCTCTTACCCAGAGCAACTTACAGGTAATGCGTTGTCATACCGTACACAAGAAGTGTTCAGCTAGTCTTTTTACAAGTCTGAGGTCTGACTCCTGTGTTTTAAGGTCAGGAAGGAAAGGGGTGGAGGCACTTTGATGACACAAACCACACATCACACCTTATGAACACACTATTCCCTGCTCCTCTAAGGTGGTAAATTACCTGGTGCCAGAAGGTCTAGGTTTTTGGTGAAGATGGCAGGAGTTCCAGCAGGAATCATAGGAGAATGTACCTTTCCTTGCTGTAACAGATATCTAGGAAGCTACAGATCTAAAAAGTGTTCATCCTCTTTAACCTTTCCACGTTTTCTTGTTACAGCCTGAAATCTAAATTGATTTATTACAGGTTTTTGCCACTATTCAGCACAATTAGATATTTCATTATCTGGACAAGAAGTACACTACTTTAGTTTGTGGGATCACCAGGAGGCCTGTGATAACTTTAAAGTTGTTACAGTCTTCCACAGCTAAACTGGGAGTCACTTAGCATAGAGCAAGAATAGCACGGTTGCTTTAGAAAAGTGGCTTGTATGGGAGTGTCTAAATTTGTATCAGATCTCGGCTAGAGTTTGCCAGAAGACCATGTTCACTAGAAGGGAAGACTTGTGAATTCAAACTCATGGTTATTTAGCTAAGTTTTACAAGGTTAGAACAAATTAGGGATAACTGCTTTAGCTAAATGTATTAGTGTAATATTTGGTGGTTTACTCATTTAAAATGCTTTACCAGTTCTCTGTGAAATTAGCTCTTTGGATCAGGTTTTATGAAATACTTCCAATATTTTCACCCCTCCCATCTGAACCCACATGAGCTGTGATATTAGACAGGTAAATTACCTATTCTTGCTCCAGAGTTTGAATAGCAAAGCTCTGGCTTTAACAGGTCAAATAAGCAGGCATTTCAGTTTAGCGCCGCCTTAACGGCAGCCGAAGTAGACATCATTCTTTATTTTTACACAACAGACATTTTGACATCTCTGTCATCTCTTCCCTTTGTTCACAACAATTAATTTGGATTTGCAGGAAGAATTGACCACCAGCATATTCACCTACTTTGTTCATTTGTGTTGAACCCAATGAGAATTCATTGGTTGGTGGTCCAGGTTTATGTCAATATTAGAAGTGGCAAAGCGCGATGTGTCAAAACACGCCTGAACTTTAAGAGGGCCGCTAATGAATGCTGTCACCATGTGAAGGAAACCACAAAAGGTTTTATTAGCCTAACTGGGACTGCTGACAGATAAGTGTTGTAATGAGAAAGGCCCCGTCACTGTACATACATGTCGTACACATACAGTACAAGTCACAAGGGTATTTCTCCTCATTCAAGGGTATTTCTTACATTTTCCACACTAGAATAGTGGTAATATGGATTAATGTAGTAACCAAATAAATCTAAATGCATTTATATTTCTGATTCTTAAAAGTAGCCACACTTTGCCTTGATGACAGCTTTGCACATGTTTGGCATTCTCTCTACCAGCTCCTTGAGGTAGTCACCTGTAATGCGTTCCCAACAATCTTGAAGAGTTTTCCACATATACTGAGCACTCTCCTTCTTGGTCATGTAGCCTTGAGGTGTGTTTGAGTTACTGTCCCGTTGAAAAACAAATAGGATCGGATGCTTCAGAATGATGTGATGGACTTGCTGGTTGAGTGTGCCTTGAATTCTGCAGCAATCACTGCCAGTGTTTACAGCAAAACACCATCACACATCCTCCATGATTCAAGGTAGGAACAACAAATGCTGAGATCATCCAACCATGCTGTGTCTCACATGGCATTTGGAACCCAAAAACTCAAAATTTGGACTGATCTGACCAAAGGACAGATTTGCACCAGTTTAATATCCATTTGTACCTTGGCCCACGCCAATCTCACCTTGGTGTCCTTCAGTAGTTGTTCTTTTGCAGCAATTCAACCACGATGGCCTGATTCACACAATCTCCTAAGAACTGTTGATTTTGAGATGTAACTGTTACTTAATGTGAAGCATTTATGCAATGGTAAAGCTAAAAAAAATCCATTGAATGAGTAGGTGTGTCCAAATCTTTGACTGGTGCTTCATATACCTGCTAATAAATACACACATAATGAGATAGAATAAATATTCCTGCATTCTCACAAAAAGAACTCACACACCCAAGCTCTTTTGGAAATCCCTAGGTGAGGATTGATGTGATTTTCTGAGCGAGCTGTGGGTGCTGACAGACATGCTGTATATAGTTAGACTGGAGCACAGATTATTTACTCTTACACACATACACATTTACCATTTGAAGCACACATGCACACACACTGTATCTCACTCTAACTAATGCATATACACACATTGTCTGTCCTGACTCATCATAAAGCACACAGGCAAATAGACACACCTTCGTCCTGGGAACGGCAGATCGTCCTCCAAGGCTGTCTGAACAGGTTTTTTCCTCCTATGTGCAGCTCTCTACACTGAGCAGCTTTCCCTTTTCGATGGCTGAGATGACACCGTATTCTCCGCTCAGGGCAGTAAATGCACCTAGTTTTATCCTTGGCCCTAAGGGGAAAAACGGTTGCCATTTGGGACTGAATTGTCAGCAAATATTTTGTCCTCAGTTTTTTTTAATATTACATAATTACATTGGGACACCTTTTCATTTTCTAATTACATCTGATCAGCATAAAAAATTAATGTCCATGTAATATCACTTTATTTCGGACAGATAACAGTTTTCAGATAGATAACAGATAAGAGTTGTCAGACAAATAACAGATAACCGTTTTTAGACAGATAACAGTTTTCAGACAGATATCAGACAGAAAACAGTTGTCAAACAGATAACCGATAACAGTTTTCAGACAGATAACCGATAACAGTTTTCTGACAGATATCAGTTTTCAGACAGGTAACTCAGATGTCGGTCTTGTAGCCGTGATGGTCATGTCTAGCGGTGATTGCCTGGCTCCCTGGATTGTACAGATGATGTGACCAGAAATGTAATTGGTATGCAGAATGACTATATGATGGTTTGTCTTAGTGTGCATTCATTAAGGTCTCCCTCAGCTTGACAAGGGTATCAGTCATGCCGGATTCACAACTCTAACGTCGTTGAAATTGAAAGATCTCACAGAATCTCATACAGAATGAAGTAAAACATTCTAACACATGAGTATTGTATTAAATGATGTGAATCATACTTGTGCTCTTTCAATTGTTCGCCCCTTACTGAGTGTTGTTCTTCACAGTAGCATGCATGTGTCCTATGTAATATAATCATTGTTAAGTCTAAACTGCCTATTAATGACTGTTCTTGCGACCTGTGCACAGTCAGTTAAATACAACAGGCTACAAAAGTGTGGATCCAAAATCATAAAGTTTACCGTATTATTTTCTTAATTCCTCTGTGGTTTTGTGCATATTTTATCAAGAAATTTAATTTCTTAAGACCACTGCCAAGTTTTCATGATGACAGTTTTGGACAAGTGCTATAATAACCATCATGTATTACATTTTGAAAGTAAACTACCTTATCCTGTTATGATTTTTTCCTTACCATACAAACATGAAAAGGAATACATTTATTATATGTTTATGGGATGCATAAACATATAATAATGCTTGTAAAATGTAATGCTTGTAAAATATCTATGGATTTTGAAATGCACTTTCTTGTAATGGTCAGCCCAATATCAAAGAGTCCTCCCAAGCAAGACCATGGTTGATAGAGTCTTTGCAAATATTTAGGTGTGTGCTGTCATAGTATTTTTGTGTGCGTGTGCGTATGTGTGTTGAGACAGAACTGGTAAATAAGCCTGCAAATGAGACTTCGCCCTGGGTATGCAGTTGTTCAGTAACCCCAATCCAGTGGAGGTGAAGAGAGACGGGTGTCCTGCGTGATAAGAGCTATTTACGTGACCTAAAACCTGCCTCTCTGTCTATCAGCTTGTGCTGATCTCACACTTTTTGGGTCCACACACTCTCTCACCCATCGAGTGCCTCAGTTAACATGGTAATGACATAAAGACATTGTTCTGATTTCCCTTTTCCTATAGGAGTGTAATATGTTACACATGAAATACATTATTTCATTAAGGTAAATTAAATCATTCACTGATCCTTTTATCGGCGGTTGAAAGCTTAGAGAGTTAGGAGTGTGTCTGTTTGCGCCTGGTGTTCAGTGTGTACATGTGTGTTGGATGGGGGAGACACTGCAGGTGTCATTCTCAAAGGGAGCCGCGCCCCCTGGCATCAGTCCAGTCAGATTCCCCCACGCATGTATTGGTGGGCTGTCCGCCCCCTCCCTAAGCCTTCCGTGTCAACGGACAATGGCCATGGGCGTCCCCATAATACGCAACCAATACACCAATATGTCCTCACAATGCAGAGCCACTGGGGAAACACCTCCTAAGCAAACAGAGCCACCCGCACCTTGACAAAAACAAATGCTCTGCCTTTTTTTTTCCAGTTCATCCGTGCAATCCTTGTCTTGTCCCACACCCGGGGAAAACTGACACAAAGGTTTCGGGCAGCTTGAAAGCAGGTGTCACATGAAGTCAATGGAAGTTCCGTGCCTCGCTCCGTATTTGTCTCTCCTGACGCTTTTGTGGTGGGTTTGGGCTTGGGCTTGGGCTTGGGCGGCGAGGTGACTGTTGCAGCCGCAGCCTCAGAGCTAGAGAAAGGCCGGTGTTTGACGTTGCGGTGGCCGGCAACGTGAAAGACCGCCTCAGGAAATGTGTGTACCTACCTCCTGTAGGGAGCGTGTTTGAAAGGGCCGTGGGTGGGACATTTATTGTTTGTGTGAAAACTGACACCACTCTGCCCATCCCGCCCCATGGCATTGTGTTTAATGGGTGTGTAATGTTCCCATTTAATCTGATGGATATATCTTATTAAGAATAGATGGTAAAACACCATTACCACGTGTTAATGGCCATTCCAAAAACAGATTGTTTTTAAAGTGTTTTCTAAGCAATGAGAATGTGTAAATGTAATACTACTTATTACTTATATGTATTTATTGAAGACCCAGACCTCTTCCAAAGATTCAGGAATGTATTTCTGGACGTTCACCCTGAATCTCAGCTGTGTTGCCTTCTGTTTTAAGAAATGGTTTGTGTTTCATTCTGGCCAGCAGAGAGCAGTCTTCACCATGTTCATGCCAAGGGACTAGTCAGTACAACATGAAATATTGGCCTCTTCTCAGGAGTTGCTCAACACTTGATAATGTTTTTCAAAATAGGACTTCCTTTCTCCTCTGACAGAACGTGAACTATTTCACGGGGGTCTGACATTTTTTGTAAGTGTTGGTAAGATCTCGGTAAAATGTTGTCTAGGTTGAAGACCCAAGATTTTCCTCAATGACAGGTGGATAAGAGGGAGGACAATCATCCTTCTTACCAGTTTTCAGATTCCCAGATGAATGAATACCTATGTGTACAATCCCCCCACCTCTTGATCAGGTCCTCATGACTGAGGGAAAATCCTGGAATTTCATCATAAGCCAAAAACAAATAGACAAAATACAAGACCCAGCAAGACGTCTATCAGGATTTGGCAGTAATGTTATTCAAGGCAGTGTGATTTAGCTGTCAGTTTTGCACACATTGTGTACAGTTTGATTGATATAGGAAAGATCTTGTGCTAAACCTTCCATTTACCACATGAATGTGTTGTGACGTGTCATAGTATATTGGGAACGGAGATCTTCACTGGCACATTTCAGTGGTCTCAGCGGATGTTTCTCATTCCTTATCCCAACTCCCAGCTGACTTCCTCTTCTCTCACTCTAAACCCCATCGTTTCATGCCAGGGATTCCATTAGCCAGAAATTGGCTGCTTTGGGTCAATTAAATAACATTTTGAATATTACAGCTGTCAGCCAAATTGTGCATCAGACAGAAAATCCCATTTTATCATTAATGTAACCGCCACAATGGAGATAAACACAAGTGCAATCTGCAGCCCCATTCAAAAACAGTTTGAGGTTTGAGTGTTGCGCTCAGGCAGTTTATAGTTTTTTGATTATCTGTTCTGCTGCGTCAATATGATAGTTAGCACTTATTAATTAAACTGGGAAAAATAAATACTCTCAAAACAGTAAAACTAAATAAGCTTTTGCTAATAGCTCATCACTATGCCTAATAACAATTTCAATACAGGCACCAATCGGCATGTTTTTTAAGAAACCCACCAAAAAAGACAACTGCTGTTTAATCACAGGGGAGATGATAATTCACCAGTAGGAGGGCCTGATACAATGAGAACGTGTTCCCTCAGGTCACAGTCTGAGCCAGTAGACATGGAGAGAATAAAACATGCCCAAAGCCCCATTTTAAAGCTGGAGGAAAGAATCTCTTTAATGCCCTCCTTTTTTTCCCCCCATCACACATTTCCACTTGTTTGTCCGCCTGCCTGACTTTTGACACAAATGCGTGTGAATAAGGACCTCGGTTCTTTGCATTTATAGCTTCTCTCTCCGCTCAATTTAAACTCAGCACACATATTCGATGACACCGTTATGCCTTTTTGATGTGGGGAAGTGTCAGAATGGCTTTAGAGCTAGGCAAACGGACCCTGCTGAGAACTAACAACATGTTTGATATGGATGGTGCTCCAGGGAACTTCCGACTATATTTACATATAACTTAAAACCACAATCCAACTTTTTGGATTCCTGCCTCTTCGTCTAATATCCCAGATTATGTTTTTAAGGGGCGCCGAGCCCAATGATGTACTAAGCTGTGGACAGACAGGAATTCCTGGTGTTCCCAAATCTTGGAAGCGGCGGAAGAAGGGGCCAGCTATGGGGATTTCCCCAGACTGCTCAGGACAAGGGCCTCTTGCGCATGGCCCCCTCCCGGCTTGTTTCTATCAATGTTTGCTTTAGCCTTGTTAAACGGGAGATGTGAAAGGTAGAGACGACAGAGAGGCCGCAAGAAAGAAGACATGAAGATAACGGATATGGAGCTGATCCCTGAACGCCAGAGGAGATATGCATCTGGTGCTGAGCCGTGGTGGAGGAGAGGAGGGGTGGAGCAGAGGATGGAGGAGAGGAGGGGTGGAGGAGAAGAGGGGTGGAGCAGAGGATGGAGGAAAGGAGGGGTGGAGGAGAGGATGGAGGAGAGGAGGGGTGGAGCAGAGGATGGAGGAGAGGAGGGGTGGAGGAGAGGATGGAGGAGAGGAGGGGTGGAGCAGAGGATGGAGGAGAGGAGGGGTGGAGCAGAGGATGGAGGAGAGGAGGGGTGGAGCAGAGGATGGAGGAGGGGAGGGGTGGAGCAGAGGATGGAGGAGAGGAGGGGTGGAGCAGGGGATGGAGGAGAGGAGGGGTGGAGGAGAGGATGGAGGAGAGGAGGGGTGGAGCAGAGGATGGAGGAGGGGAGAGCTAAAGCCTGAGGATAATGAAAAGGCAAACAGGATTATTAACAGGAAAACAAAAGCAGGTTTAGGGGCAGTATCGCTCTGTCTGCCCAGCTGTGCGTGAATTGAACATTATTTGGTAACACACACACACACACAAAACAAGACGGTGAAATTGAAGAAATAACACCGTATTTATTAACCCATCTCTTCTGTGCTTAGTTCTACATTAATTCACCATTATCTCAACACACTATATACACACACAGACATTTACTGGACTATCCTTTCATTATTTGGCTCAGAAGTTTACAGCCTTAACTGACCCCCCCCCCAACAAGAGTGGTACCGACTTTTTCCTTCTTTAGTATGCATGTAGATTGCGTCATCACCCTCGTCTTTCTCTTGGCTTGCAGCCGTGACCCAGTTTTAGGGGAGCCCATACCCCCTCTGTTGTGCCCTTAACTGTTATGTCGCCAATTAGTGAGTGTGTGAGTGTGTCAATCCTTTGTGAGACACTGATTACCAAACAGTAGTTTAATTGCCCTCCTTTGCCTGACGAAGGTGTCACAGACAGACACGGCCAGGACGCCAACCCTGTCTGCCTCACTAAACATCATTGTGTGCCTGGATATTTGTCCATGTGTCTGGCTACCATAGACAACCCCAGTCCAGTTAGCCACCCCTATTCAAAAGACAATATGGGGCGTTTCTTCCTAACGTGAGTCTATGCTTCATCTCCTCATGCTCTTCGGAGCCCTCTCTCCAATACAGTTAACCCACTGCATCTAGCAGTCGACAATGGATTGCAATTTAAATGTTTGCCTGGGTTTTTACTTCAGCATGTCCCCCTCTCTTCATGACAAAAAAGTAACATCTGTTTCTAAATGACCATCAACAAAGCTGTCTAAATTGAGTACCAACTCTCAGCACGATATACAGGGGATCAAACAAGGTAAATCAGATTAGTGGGTTCGGCTATTTTCTTTATTAAATGTTATTTTACCAATTGATTCATTTTGCACACACTCCAATCTGAAGAACTATTTCCAATTTCATCTCGCCTGATGTAGTTGAACTGATTGTTGAAACATTCTGTTAACTGGCCAGAGATCTGGGAGGCTGTCATTGGGGGAAAGAAGGGTTAGTTAAGCCATTCTTTACATTCAGAATAACTACTTGTGGTACATGTAGTATTTGTTTGAACAAATATATATATATATATATATATATATATATATATATATATATATATATATATATATATATATAGTCTGTATGTATATTATGGGATCTTGTGCATCTCCTGAAATAAATTGCTTATCCAAAAAAAGTTATTCTTGGCACACATATCCTGGGTGTGGGGTATGTCACCCTCAAAAGTCATTCTTGGTACACATATCCTGGGTGTGGGGTATGTCACCTTAAATGTCATTCTTAGCACACATATCCTGGGTGTGGGGTATGTCACCTTAAAAGTCATTCTTGGCACACATATCCTGGGTGTGGGGTATGTCACCTTAATAGTCATTCTTGGCACACATATCCTGGGTGTGGGGTATGTCACCTTAAAAGTCATTCTTGGCACACATATCCTGGGTGTGGGGTATGTCACCTTAAAAGTCATTCTTGGCACACATATCCTGGATGTGTCAGGTACCTTGCTACACCTATCCATGTTTATGCACCTTATTTGGGGAACCAGCAGAAACAGACTCCTTTGCTAGTGGCTCTACACATATTTAGGGTTGATGTTTATTGCTTGAAGAACCCCAGCATTTAATGGTGGACATTGGACACTCAAGCGTTGGTTAATTCAATTCTGATTGGATGTCTGGCAAATATTTAAAGATGATGCAGTCTAGGATGTTTATATTATCATAATTCACAGACTGCATCTTTAAGGTTCACATTCCCAGAACCAGCTGGCTTTATCAAATTAACCATGTTTTTGATTGAGGGGAGGTTGTTCTTTTCACTTAAATTTTATTAAGCATTTATATTACACTGTATTTGTCCACACAGAAGGTTGCATGCTATGTGCAGGATGTAATACTGAAGCTTACAACCTTTAAAAACCTTTTTACAGAATAAATTAACTTGACTGTGAAAATCAATTTTTTCCCACACATGCATACCACTTTTTCCGCGTTTTGTCTTTGTTCATTTTCTTACACAAATGAGGACATATTTAAATATTTAATCAACTGACATTATGTGTACTGAACTAACCTTTTGGCTCAGCCATTTTAGCAATACTATCAGTAAAAACTGTATTTAGGGATTGAGGCAGGAATACAGTTTTTACTGATAGTATTTAGGGATTGAGGCAGGAATAGTCTCAGGGTGCCACCGGCTTGATGAGCAGCTCTAAGAGTTTATTTGGAAAAGTGCTGTGTGGTGACATCAGTAGCGCTCGTCTCTCTCGCCTCCCTATCACACTGTAAGTGGTGTTTGTTCGGCTTTGATTTCCATCATCTGGCCCTCGGCCCTGTTTATTTAGGTGACAAAAGAAATCGCTAATGATCCCGAGTCACGCTAGGGTGGGGTCATGTTTTGGAGGCCAAAGTGTGTGTGTGCCTGTGTGTGTGTGTGAGAGAGAGTGAGAGAAAGAGAGAGAGAGCAAAAACGGTTAGTTTAGGCTCTCCTATAATAGTAGCCTTTGCAGTTGAAAAGTCAGTGAGGACCCCCAGACCAGACAAGCATTTTTCGCCTGCGAATTTGAACAGTGAGAATGAATTAAATGTAGAAGTTGCTTAACCCAGCTATCAATGGCATTATGGGTGTCACTGACAATCCCTGAACCATGCAGCGAAAATCCAGAGGATTCCCCCAAGATACACACGCTGTCACCAGAACAATGAGGAGCTGCACTTTCTCACCCAACATTCATGCACACTCACTCAAACAGAGTGGAGGCAAATAGAGTCAGGCGCAATGTATAACCTGCAGAGCAAACAAGGGAGTGGAGCATGGAGGCCTTAAAGGCTCTATAAGCAGCAGTGTGCATGCAGCGTAAGGGAGAGTTAAAAAACACTGAAAATGTGTGTGTGGGGGGCTGTTTACTTTGTCAGGCTGCCCGATAGCTCAGTTCTAAATCAACTCCATTCCAAATCCTTCTTTTAAAAGCCACTTGGCTTATAGCTGATGGAAAAAAGCACAGAAAAGGTGAGGGCGGTTGCTTTAAGATTTTGACAGGCAAAGGCTGTTGCTCGAGGCTTTACAGAAAGCCATTAATAATTGTCAAGCTTTCATATTCAGTGATTGTGATGAATTGACGGATGTTATTCTCTGTTTTTGTTATATCGGTCCACCCTGCTGATCATCTGATCGATTTTCTTCTCCCTTATAGAAAGCATTGACATCACAACACACATAATTTTTTTACTTTCTAGATTGCTATGTGCTTTGTAATAGTAAACGATATTGGCACCATGAATAAAGGAATAGTTTAAATGGTCTGATTTCTTCCTCAGGTACCTCTTGTCGATAAACAGTGTCAAATCTAGTTCAACTTAGGGGCTCCTGGTTAAAAAATAGAATTTGTCCTGTACATAATTAATATCAGCATTTGCTACATTTTTCGGAGTAGCAGAACAGTGACCAGACATGCCCTTTCTGTGCAGGCCATAATGAATACATTATGTAAGGCATGTAGAAACGCCATTGGCATCAATCACAGCTTTGAGTTTTCCTGGGTAACATTTTTTCCAAACCTGGATTGAAAATGCCACAAATGGGCTCCACGTCAGTTGTAAAACATCTTCAGGTCCAGGATGATCAATGGAAACAGGATGCACTTGAGCTCAGTTTTGATTGCCATAGTGAATGTGATATTACTTTTTTTTCATAAATCTGTTAACGTTTAATTAAAATCTGTTTCTGCTTGGTCATTGTGGGCTATTGTATGTATTGTGTGTCAATTTCATCAATTTGCGAAAAAGGCTGTAATGCAACAAAATGGGAAAAAAGCGAAGGGGTCTGAATAGTTTCCGAATGCACTGTATGTGTTTTCCAATGTGGTCCTGTGCACCATAGCATGAAAAACTGTTGCACAGGTAATCGAATATCGTTGCCGTGTCTCGTCACGCTGCAGCGACTCCTTGTGGCGGCTTCATGCATGTGACCTCAGTAGAAGGTCAAAGGGTGTGTTCCTTTCCAGTGCATTAGGATTCCGGCCTATACTTCATGGTTGAACGAGCGGCTTGATAAGAACTGGATCGACATCGGATGTGCTCCAGAAGACACGTATCTCGTCTTAGACTGTCCCGAGTCTGCTGGCAGGTGCTGCTGTGAGGCAGGTATTTAATCTCAAAATTAGGGAGAAAAGCAGGGTTGAGGTAAAAGGAATAGGGCATGTTTTTCAATTATTTCTGACGAGGTCCTATTGTGCACTTTAGCACACTAGCATGTAGGGAGTAGGACGCTGTTTCGGACGCGTCTACCTCCTTTGTTCTCAACAACAGGACTATTTTATTTAAAAAGACACAGTGCTTTCATTAACTTGTGCCACCAGCTGTACACCAGTTAGTTACTTGAGATGACTTCTTAGTCTCTGAGCCACTCTATCGGATCTATCAGACAGTAAGCTGACATTGATAGAAAGGGCAGTACTATTAGGAGTCATTGTCTAATGTGTTATAGACATTTCGTTAACAAACTAATGTTTGTAATTGGCTAAATACAACTTAATACAAAGGCACAACCAAAGTCAACATGCAATCTTTCACTCAGCTCCTCTGTTGGCTATTAGCCAATAAAGCACTAGTGGGATCTGCCCTGGCCAGTACGGCTTATCTACGACGGAATAACTACGATGGAAGGCATCTTTGTGGGTGTAGCATCAGATAAATAAAAGCAAATGAAGCAATAAAATAAATAAAGTACAGCAAACACAGATAAGATAAATTAGTTCTCTGTAGATTTTTGGATACTGAATGTGGTTCGGTATTCGCCTTTGGTCCCCATCTGTCTTAATTGTCTGATTAAGGAGGGGGTGGTCATTCTAGTTTGTCCTAAGCTCTACACAAATGAGGAAGAATGTGTTCATATAGTGTTGCCGTCATTGGATCGCATTACCTGTCTCTTGGTGGTCATTATCACAATCATTCACACACACTGTCACCATTGTCTGTCTGTGTTCCAATCTGTTCAGATTAGGCCACATTCCATGGTACCACAAGGTAACCAGACCAGGGCTGTGCGTACAGGACTGAGAAACAAGCTGGGTTGGATATTCCTGTGATATTGTTCTGAACGTGCACGGTTTTCTTTTTTACAAAACAAATAGCGTGTCTTGTGCTGTGTCTGGTTATCGCCCCATGTCTTCTCCTCGTCCAGGCACACAGCTATCAGTGGGATCACACTGAAGCCTGAAGGTTGGCACCTCTAGATACCTGCATTCGCACTCACACAGCCCACCCACCCTTCTCTATCAGACTGAAACACTGTCTGTCCTGTTCCTTCCCTCATTCTGTAATTATATCTGGAGGTTGTTTTCTCCATCTGTGAGTATCCACTCTCTAAACTGTGTGTGTGTGTGTGTTAATGTCTCTGATACACGGTCCCCAGCTCCATACTGGCACTGTTTTAACCATCAGAGACATTAACAAACACACACCTGCAAGAGGATACACACACTTTGAATTACATTCACGAACTGCGAACAGATACAGACTGACCCGCTCCATTCCCCTACACCCAAAGCCATTGGTTTTTGTAGTCGTACACCTGCATCCCTCCTTCCCAGTTGCACTGGGGTCAGACAGTCACGTTGTTTTGGTGTGATTGGCATGTTAATGTTATTGAGGTCAGTGCTGAGGTTCTTGTCTCCGGGGAAAATTGTCGGATGTGGTGTTATTGCAGCGAGAGCGGATGTTTCCCAGAGACAGACAGTGGGCACAGATGCTATCCTACCCATTAGCTGTAATTGTGCTTATTTGTGGAGGAGTGGGTTCAACAGGAAGGAGTCTGCGGAAAGGGAGGTGTCATCCTCTCACAGGAGCGGGGGCTTTAAGAGGAGCGGAGGAGGTTTGAGGGGAGCTTTGTCTTGGTTCTGCTCTCCTACGTCTCACAGCTCAGGGCAAAACGATGGGAGGTTGTTATGCTGTTGGTCAGGCTCGTCACGGAGGAGCTGCCATTCTGCTGGCATCAAACACAGCCAGGGTTGGCACAGGAGAGTGCAGTGATTCTCAGAAGTTAGGGACCACTGTAAGGCAGATGAACAGCATCTATTTTAGAGATGAGTTACACATTTTACTAGATATATGTGTCTTGGAAACACTTATCTTGTATGTAGTGACGGCATTTGACTTATTTTAATCCCTGTAAGGTGACGTGTCAGCATGTTAATTGGAAACAACATCTGGTCATGCACACATATACACACATTCCCTACTTGACCCCTCATAGAGGTCATTCTTTCAGCGTCGTCCAGATTAGAGGCCTGCTCCTCTCTGTACTACTCAGAGCCTGTGTCTTCCCTTTGGCTCCTGTTCTGCAACATGCACAGCTTGGGACTGGGAGTTACTACGTCTTTCATTGGGCATCTTTTCGCCGTCTGGTCATTTGGCTGTTAGTAAACACATTGAAGGTAGTGTTCACAGACAGCCCTTAGAGAATGGGGCATTGGTCTATTATAATCAGATTAGTTTGAGTCATTCTGTCATGATGTGGGCCAAAAGTTCCACGCCACCTGACCATGAGGATGTTTTGACAGACACCTATTTTAATGAAGCTGCCACCACTATAATTCAGTTCCTCCTGGCCTTAACCCAGAGATTAGGAGCAATTTGCTTTCCTGCCTAGGCTGACCTGGGCTTATGGCACCTGGTCGTCTGAAGTCATGGTAAAAGACTGTTTGTCAGGGTACAGGACTGTCAGAGAACTTTCATAAATCCCATCTGGTCCTATCACACATGTCCTGAAAGCATCTGTAAGCCAATTGCTGTTTAACAGGAGTGCTATTTTCAACACACCTTGGACTGTAGATATAATTGAGGTAGACCAGCAGTTAGCTTTTCCTGTTGTCCTACGGTATATTCAGACTGCATTTACATAATGAAATATGTTATTTGTATAAATATTTACCTTCAGTCTTAGACCTCTTGTTACGTTGCCCCAGGTGTGTTGTTACTAACTGGAAATGTATATTTGTCCGTTCTGCTAAACTGGTTACAGCAGCCTTAATCTCATGAGTCGCTAACCCAGGTTGCACCTGTGATTTGGGCTACCTGGTAATGCTCACAAGTGGACGTGGCAGCTGAGTCACTTATCCCATCTGTTTACCTTTTATTTTTATTTGTCTTAATTGGCATTACAGGATATGTCCAACTTAAGCACGCAAAATGCCAAACAAGATTGCTGTGTGCTTCTCTCTGGGTCTTTCTTAAGGCACGTAATCACCTTGAAGAGGCTTCTTCTCCTTTAGCTAACCTGCCAATCACAGATAGGCCTGGCGATCCCTGCTAAGCTGTATTTGTAAATTTAAACACTTGATCTGCAACGGAGCTTCGGGTCTGAGGGGAAGCTCTAAGATGCCAGCTCAGTGTTCAGACAGAGACTTTAAAGAGGACAAACATCTTAGCTGGAGATTTGTGGACCTTCTGGTGCTAATCCTCTCCAGACCCAACTCTGCAAGGCCTGGCCCACTGGTCCTGGTCTGAGATGAATGCAGTTGAAAGAGCACCAGGGGGTGTCTGCATACCAAACAGCATAATAGCACATTATATCAGGAAAATAGGGTGCAGTTTGGGATACAAACAGACCACTGCCGATTCACAGTAGCCCGCAGGCCCAAGGGTGTTCGTCTGACAGCTTTTTTATTAATGAATCAACAATTACTGTATATGACTCTTATATTCAGTTGGACTCCTTTCATAATGACTAGTTGAAGCTGGTACACAAATATAGCTATAATAAATAATGAATTCCTATAAGTGTGCATATATAATATGTGTATATAGTTGTTGAGCACTCCATAATTCTCATGAACCTTTAGTAAGCACATACTAATCATGCTGTAATGACCAGTCAGCTTTTCTCTGACATGGTGGCATTTTTCTCAGAAGGATGTGTGGGATTCCATTCATTATCATCAGTTTAAGAGTGGCTATATTATTTATAGCAAAAAGTCTGTTCTCCTTGTCAGAGAATAGACTCTGCAGTTCTGTAATTCCTCCCCCTGACCAGTAGAGGGGATAGGCACTCCAAGTCAAGCTGACCGGGCGGCTGGGCTCATTGTATCGCTTCACAAGTCTGTCATTGTGTTCTTACTTCCCATATCTAACAGCACATCTATATGTGTGCTCTGATGTCACGCCTCATCACAGCACAGCAGCAGGAAAGCCTAAGAGGATTCGGCCATTTTGAATTAAACTGACCTTCTATTTCTCCCTCCAGTGTCCCTATCAGCTGGTACCAGTTCATTTGTCTCTGAGTTAGATCAACAGAAACCCGGCACTATTTGAGATGGATCTGTCTCTGTGCTCACGGGTCTGCATAAACACAGACCCACAGGGAAACCTGAGTGAAATATCCCCTTTAATGGTGGTGGACCTGGTGGATGTATCGTTCTACTCCCTCTGTCCCAAATGACATGCTGTTCCCTACGTTGCACCTTAAAACATGGCTCCTTCAGCCTTGTGTTCCATTTCAGATACAGGCTCCAGACTACTTGGCCCTATTGGCTCCCAGTGGCTGCACACACAGTGGAGCACGTAAAGACGATCTCGTCACTGAGCTGCAGTGAACCTGAAGGGGGGAAGGTGGAGGCCATGCAGATGGGGGGGGGTGTTTGGAGCCGTGGAGCTGGCCTGTCCAGCCAGACATCAGGCTCCAGCTAGAGGTGGGAATGGGCTTAGCTGGTGGGGGATGGGTGACAGTAGAGGCACTGGCTCTATGTGGCGGGTGGCTAGCTGTAGAGTGTGTTCATTGGCGAAGCAGGAGATACTCTACAACTAGCTGGTTTCCCTAATCTCCGGCCGTCGTTTAATCAGCCAGTTACAAGCTCTTTTTAATCCTTTTTCCGCCTCATTGACTGGACTACTCTTTAATTCGCTAATCGAGCCCTCTCCTGTTTGATTTGTATCTTCTATTGATAGGATTCATGCCTGTTAGTCCAATGATAATGATTGGGAAACACTGTAGGTTGTCAGTCCAATGATAATGATTGGGAAACACTGTAGTTTGTCAGTCCAATGATAATGATAGGGAAACACTGTAGGTTGCCAGTCCAATGATAATGAAACACTGCAGGTGGACAGTCCAATGATAATGATAGGGAAACACTGTAGGTTTTCAGTCCAATGATAATGTTAGGTAAACACTGTAGGTTGCCAGTCCAAAGATAATGAAACACTGTAGGTTACCAGTCTAATGATAATGTTAGTAAAACACTGTAGGTTGCCAGTCCAATGATAATGTTAGGAAAACACTGTAAGTTGCCAGTCCAATGATAATGATAGGTAAATACTGTAGGTTGCCAGTCCAATGATAATGACAGGTAAACAGTGTAGGTTGCCAGTCCAATGATAATGACAGGTAAACACTGTAGGTTGCCAGTCCAATGATAATGATAGGGAAACGCTGTAGCCCGTCCCACGTTCCCGCATACTTGTGTGATTTATGTCATATAATTGATTGTAGTCACATATCTACATGGACGAGGCACTAAGCATGATGCTCTAAATAGGCTCGATCATATAGCCTCGAGAGGCCCGGATTAAATTTAATAAAGAATAATAGAATTTATGTTATGTACAGTCCATTGTAATTACACGTTAGTTTAATGTCATCCTGCCAAAAGGTGAATTTTCTAACCAGTTTCTTGCAGAGGGGAGCCGATTTTCATTCAATACTTTTCTGCACATCGCTGCATTCATTATCCTTCTATCTAGGCAGTTGCCCCAATCCCTGATGATTTGAAAGGTCCCTGTAACATGATGCTTCAAGTTTGTTAGAATCCTCCTTGGGTCTCATGGTTTAATGTTTATTTTCAAATAAGTACATAACAGAACAGAACCTACAGAAACTTCTGAATTCATCTGGAACTCATGTGTATTGTTACGATGGAACACAGGTGGAGGACATTAAAATCACAGATGCCATGTAACTTATTATGTGTTACACATTTGACTATTGAACTAACTTGGGCTTGCAGAACTAAAGGTGTGAATACTTACAGTGTAAAGTGGTATTTCTTTATCAATTTGAAAACAATTGAAAACTTTTGATTTAATTTTGTTTAAATTAATACCCCAAGAACACAGTCAATACGTTTTCATACCATTGTGTATCTCAAAAACGTCCAGGGGGGTTAAAATCAGTCCGCTGTAAATTGCTAAACTAAATAAAGTATTTAATAAGTTTTCTGTGTATTACAGATGGAATAGAAAGTACCTAAGATCATCAAAATATACAAGAAATTCCAGTAGGGGACTGGTTGGCAAATGTTTCTATAAGATTGACTACTTTATGTAGATATTTAAAACACTGGTTATTTAGGTTGGCCTTTGTCTAGTAAGCCTTTGTCATCAGAGTTTTAAGAAGGAATGGGCTGGTCCTGAAAACATCCTTTATCCTAGCTACAACCGGGCCCTAATATCATGGGCCAGTCTGGTGGTCAAGAGTGTGGGGACAGTCAACAACTGGTAGTTATAGTCCTCAAGCCGACAAGGTGACAAATTTGTTCTGTCCCTCAGCCCTCGACAGTTTACCCTAATTGATCCCAGGTTGTTGCTTTATTTAAAATGTGTTCTTATCAGTTCTTACCTGGTAAACAAAAAATGAGTAAATAACCAACATCCTGTGGGGAATCCTTCGGGCCAGACTGGAACTAGACAAGTCCTCCATGAGACCATGTCAGCTTCCTGACCAAGTTACATTACCATTTTGGGACATCTTACAGATGTCCTACTGATTTGTCTTTGGTTTGCAGCATACATTGAAACTTAAAAAGGGCCGGACATTGTCCTCAGTGATGTGTCATGAACTTATAGGGTCAAAACAACATTCCCTTCGAGAAGGTTCCCTCCATCACACAAAATCCTAAGGATGAATACAACGTTTTGGCAAAACCCTACAGGCACGTACGAGGAACATTCTCACATCTTAGTAAATAATGCTCCCTGTTTGTTCTGTTGGTTTTGGTGTTGTTTATTTCATATGTATATTACCAAAACCTAGTCAATCTGGTTATACAAATGAAAATAAACTTAGTAAAAATCATGTGACAGCTTTCTTGCACGCAAGGGAACTATTAACTGGAAAACTGTCATGTTTGTTGTGTTCCATGTGCCCACTGCTCAGGCTCTATGGGGCAAACTGGGTGCAGGGATAGAGCTGGGGGAAGGAGGAGGGCGGCAGGAGACAATGACAGATGCCTATTGGCTAAAGAAAACCAGCCTTTGCGGTGATTGGAGGGAGGAGGAGAACAATGCTGGACACCAAATCCTCTGCCAATGTCACACTCATTTGTGCATCATCACGCACATATTCCAACACACACAAACGCACAATACATTAAATTAGCTGAACACTTGCTGGCTTTAATCAGAACTATGCAAAGAGGGATGAGGTCATTTTCAGTGCATACATCTGCATCATCAAAGCAGTTCAGAACGTCGCTCCACCACAACTGCCCATAATGAGATTTTGTCCTGTTTGCTCCCTCCAACAACATGTGCATATCTTGCTGAGCTGAAATAACTATGGATTTGGATGGAAACACGTTTCTACCACGTTATTAGAGCCATGCTCGGGTTGGTTTCGAGGCCAATTAGGCTGAGACGGTATGCTAGAGCAGGGTTTTTTGTTAGAGTTCTAGTGCTTGTTTGTTGGGTTTGTTCTGTGTTCCGATGCCATTACCGTCATACTATTCTCGTTTCACAACGACTCACCAATCTCAGCGAGGCTTGTAGACCCCTAACTTAATCTGGAGGATAAACAGTTAATCCATCCCTCCATTTCCTCCCTAACAGCTTAATCCAGGGAGCTCTCACAATATAATTATTAATTTTTACGGATGCTTTTATCTAAAGCCACTTAGTAAAGCAGGAGCTGGGTTTTATACTGTGGGGTTTAGTGAAGCCCACCAGATGTAAGACCTACCTTTGATCAAGGGACACAGGGCAGTTAAGTGTCCCACCACCAGCGTTAACTCCCCTCCCCCCCCCGGCGGCACACACAAACAGACATACATACCCACACCCACGCCGTGATATAAGAAGATTCTGAGTTCCCAAGGTCCTCTCCGACACTTCCTGTTGACCCTGATTGCCGCCATGTTCCAGAAGTCTTTGCTGTTGATGGAGTGGCATGACATCACCTGGTGTGTATCAGCTGGTAGAGGAACTGCTCTTCCAAACGGGTACATAGTATAGGAACTATAGAAGGGCACGAGATGCCGATTTTAACCTTACCGTTCTCTCCACAACCCACCTATTGCTGCCTTTGCGGATAAAGAGAAACTATGTGTGTGGGTGTGTGGTGCCAAACTCTGCACCCACACACACCCCCACCCCAACACGCACACAGTCTCCCCTCCCCACAGCGGATCTCTCCGCATGTGGATCAAATCAGAATCATCCACTAATTGACTATTTACAGGGCTCCAGAAAAGCAGTAATGGACTTGATATTAAATCCCTCTTCAACTGTTTAAAGCGTGTTTTCAGACTCTCTGGGCTGGGGTGGAGGAGAGAAGGAGTCAGCGAGGGCACACGTTTTTTACAAGACGGCCCAGTTAAGCCCATCCAAGTGGGTGGGTCGTCAGAGTGTGTCCCGCTCAGCAAGGACTATTTCCTAACCAGGACCCTGTTCCCTATGTAGTGCACTATATTTGACCAAAGTCCATAGGGGTTATATAGGGGATAGGATGCCATTTGGGATGCACATCCAGGCAGCTCTTAGATGGGATTATGGGACGACAGCGGGAAGGGAAGGGCAACGTGGAGCAAAGAGCAGCAGTGGAGAGAGGCACCGGCACGGCCAAATCTCAGCACCAATGTGTTCCAGATGGAACCCTAGGCCCCCAGTCAGGTTCTCACAGATAGGCTGCGTACAGAATGGCACCCTATTCTCTTCATAGCGCCCTACTGGCGTGCGATTTGGGATGCAAACAAGAGCACTATGAAGACAATAGGGTGTGATTTGGGATGCATGCATAGATACAAGGCCTTACCTATGCAACTCAGGAGTGGGGATACACTCCTGGCTGCTTTACAACAGAGATTGAGTGTTTTATGTGGAAAGTTAGATAGCATAAATTGTCCCGTCTACTGCTATGTCTGTCTTCTAATGCTCTTTTCAAGATAGTTAGTGGCTACAGCAAAAAAAAAGTTGATTTGTGTGGCATTTTTAATGAAGTTGTGTTGTTCTTCCAGTGGAGTGTATTTTAGGCGCCACTTCTCAAAGACTTTGTCAAACCACATGATGCTTACCTCCGCATCTTTCAAATCACTGTGACCATCATTGGCCTTGGTCCATATCAGGGATATTTTATATAAAACGTTTTCCATCCTTTTTTTCTGTGCTTATATTTCTTTACGCTCTTAGATCGGGATGTTTCCAGCTGCTGTCTGATTCTGTCCATCCCGGATCCACCCCAGCGCTGACTAACAGAACCACTTCGATTGGATGTGCAATATATACCAGAGAGTTTGTGATGGTCAGAATAACCTCTCAGTCTAACATCCGCCACACAGACATGGATGCCTGCCTAACCAGTGACTTTCCCCCACTTTCTCTTGGTCTTGCTATGCATGTTATAGCATGTACAGCTCCGGAAAAGATTAAGAGACCATTGCACCTTTTTCTATACTTTCCATTCTTTGAGTGGGGAACAGAAGGATTATAATTAAGAGACCACTGCAAATCGAATGCCTCTGTTCCTCACTCAAAACTTTCCTTTTCAACTTTTTTGGAAAGGAAAAAAAAGGTGGTGGTCTCTTAATTTTTTCCTGAGCTGTTTGTGTTACGTATAGTAATAATATCCAGTACATATTCAGGTTTACATACATATTTTTTATGGTGCTATATTTGTAAAAATGTTGGCATTTGAAGGTGTCAATGGAAAGTTCCAGATGTTTCATTTTGTATAATGTTAACATTTTACTGAAAACACAATGAATTTGTGAGCTAAATAATATCATAAAACATTAAATAATTGTTGTATAAATGATTTTTGTAACATGTACCTGTCATTTATTTTATGTGTAGTTCAATGTTATTTCATTAAAGTCACAGTAGAGGTGTAGAGTTTTATATAATCTCTGGACATTGATTTTGTTGGAGTGGGGAAATGTTCCACCTAGAGCCTCACTAGGAACTCAGTAGGAATGTCAACAACCAGGAGGGGGAGAAAAAGGGAGAGAGAATAAAAGAGAGACAATGAGGGTGAGAATGAACAAGGGAGAGAAAATGAGGAAGATGAGAGTGAACACAGGGGTGAGTGAACGCGGGAGAGAGAAAAAGACTGAGGGTGAGAGTGAATGTTAGTGAGAGTGCTGACATAAGCCAGGGCCGAACCATCACCATAATTCAGGACCTAATGATTGCTGCGTGAGAGAGAAAGCAAACTCACCAACCCATTGCTGCTGGTTGCCTTACATAGAATTAAACTGGGTAAAATGACCTGAATTTAACAAGCTTGCTGATTGAAATTACAATTGTTTGCTCTAAATTATTTTGAAATGCCACCACGCTGAGCATTCTCTATTGCAAGTCGTTTTTTAACAACTGTTTCTTTTAATACCTATGTTTTTACAAGTATATTGATAATTAATCCAATGTTGAACAATGTAAATTTTAAAAGAAATCTAAACAAATCAAATCTGTTAGTAGATGGACTTATTCCACGTAATATGATTTCAGTCTCAACAGCCATTTGTCAATGCAGGCTGCAGGTGATTATGTAACAATTGTTGGCTATCCCCAGTTTGGGAATTAAAGCTGACTCTTGTCTCATTGAGTAGGGTTCAGGGTTCAGCTATACTATTGGCCTTATTGTGACACCTTTGCACTGAGAAACACATGCGCTGTATGTCTACCAAGGTGCACCAAATGCCATTTTTCCTATCCAATTATTCCCCTATGTGGACAAATTGATTCACAGTTTATACATTAGTTCGCTTCATCACCCTGAGCAGGTGTGCCAAATGTAGTCACACTGAGAGAAACAGATAAAGAGATATTATAATATAGTCATTGTTCTACCATGTGGACAAACTGAATGTACTTTCATAGCTTGCATCTTTATGTTTAGGACATTTACATCAACTGATATTTTCAGACGGTTAACTGTGTCTAATGTATGTGCATTCATGTGCCAGACAACGCCCACATGAGTCTTGGTCAATATTATGTAAAAAAATAGCATACTGAACTGTGCTATGCAATTA
Organism: Esox niger; assembly: GCA_016801105.1. Classification (NCBI taxonomy): domain Eukaryota; kingdom Metazoa; phylum Chordata; class Actinopteri; order Esociformes; family Esocidae; genus Esox; species Esox niger. Next base: position 24,752 of record JACXGJ010001974.1, read on the forward strand.
TTAGAGACCTTCGTACATAGATGACAAATATGAAGTTTCTGGAAGATTCGTCTTTAGGTGCTATAGATGTAGCGTTTAAAGCGTGTTTCCGTAAATCAGGATGGCTGAAAATATCTTATGGCGGGGGATTAAGGGGTCCAAATGACAATTATGTTTGTCTTTTGAGGAAATGGGTCTATAATCTTAAGACTGTCGGTCAAACATGGTGAGCGCGTGACTTTGTAAAGTTGGCGGGTTCAGTAGCTCCCGTTTGGTCGGCTGGAATATCCTTACACGCGGTATCCTGGCATCATTCTGAACAAGTGTACTAAGTTGTATGATAATACGATTAACAGTGTATTAAGGCTTGCCTGATTCCTTTCTTATAAAGGCGATATGTACTGACCTGATTTTGCATCCAAGACCTTGGATCAGAATGCCAAACATGGACTTCAGACAGAAAACGCCACATTTGAGTTTAACCATTTATAATAAACTCGTACGAATTTACAAATAGCGAATTTCACCAATGTTATCAAAATTCTGTAGCTCATGCTTTACATGAGATTGTCGATTGCCCACCTCTGGTTGCATTGGGGAAAATTCCAAATTGCCCAGGATATATGAAATCAGCTTGATATGAAATTATTTTCGAGAATAACATGAACATGTGAGATTGGAGTTTAGTCATTTATGAGCGAAACACATAACATGTCTGGTCTGCAAGGTGTCTGGGTGTTTTACATTTTTCTCAATTACTCGATGCGATGTCAGAGATCATCTAAGGTACCCTGTGTTCGAAGAGTGAACTAAATTAATTCAGACCCGACTTTGAGTCAGGTTTGATCTCGGGAAATTGGTTCAGACCTCTAGTGCACACACCAGTAATAAGCTAGTCAGAGATCGAGCAGACCAGCGCAATAGTGCACAGCTGATCGTCTCACACACACCAACCACAAACAGCTAAGTTGCTAAACCAAACAAAATTCACTGGGGCGACCTTAAGAAGTGTGTTCTTTCTATATAATTAAATATATAGTCTTCAACCTCTAGTGGCAACATTCCCACCAACATTATATTTATCGTGTAAATAAAGATGATTCTGATCACCACATTTTGGTACAATAAATCAAGTCTGCTTGGCCAACTAGCGACCAAAAAACCCCTGATGATGGCATTTTGTAGCATTCGCCATCTGTAGCATATTAAGTTATTTTGTCTGTGTCTGTCAGATTTGTGTAGATACAGCTTATCTATCTATCTATTTGCCTATCAATAATTTCATGTACAATAATGTAACTCAAAATAGGCTATTATCCCCCATAATATGTTATACACATACCACCAGGGCTTGACATTGGCCCCCGCCAAATGTGGGCAGAATTTGGATGTGGCGTGTAACGCAGTCACTCTTCCTAGCCACTTTGGCGGGTGGCATATCTATACACAATGTTTTTCCTGGATCCAAAACTCAAAGCCAACAACCATCCCAAAATATCGCACCACCTCTGTGCGTCGGCATGGTAAAACAAGATTTTGCGCTCAAATACAAAAATAGCAGCGAAACACTGCAGCTGTAATGACCGTAGAAGGAACATTTTACATTTTGAATGTTGCCAAGTGCGGTATGTTTCCTATTTATTTCAGGTATTTTTCATGAGCTTGGGCGGGTCGATTTTTTCTGGAGTGTACAGAAGAATACAGACAATGATATCTGGCAACCTTGCGGGACAACACAGGTCCAGACTACGCGGAGATTAGTACGAATGTCGGAAAAACAGGTGACTCCTAGTTTTCTTGTACACCCAAGCATGTCAAAATATTCCATTAAAACTTAATATCCTCAAACCACATCTAATCCGCATAACATTTCTTTCTTTTCATGCGACTTTTAGTAGCCTAAAATTATAGATTTGTTTTTAAAGAGAGATCGCGAGACAAACGAAGATGACTGGTGAAACGACCGTCAGATTAGGGTATGTACTATCACTAAAAATATTAGGTTACATATGCAATATATAGAGTAAAAATATATATAATTAACATATTTAAGTTACTAACAATATAAATACATGAATGTAAAGACGCTGGATCAACTACAGCAGCAGAGCCAAGTACAGCTGAAAGAAGTCGAGGGAGATAAACGATGTGGCGACAAGGCAAGGATTGGGAAAAAATAAAATCTGTTTTGTTTTTATGCAAGTCTATATGAACAAGAACATATCATATCAAAAATAGACAACAGTAATATTGACTGGGATTGATTATAAAGCTGATGGATAATTTCATATACATTTTTAAATAACATGTTAATAGTTCTAGGTTATGTTAAGAATAAATATATTGCTTCCATATTTTGGTTGATATTATGGAGGATATTGTAGCATGTATTAGCGGCTCAAGGGGACATGGACAACAGTGTAGATTTAATACTATAATAGTTGTCTTTTTGTGTGTAGCCACATTATATGAAGTATTTCACAGAGGGGTGTCCGGTAGAGTGGGGTACCACTTTTGCCTAATAGTGACAGAACTGTGAACAAGACAGACTAATATGTACAGTAGCACACCATAGTAAAATGTTATTAAATAAAACGTAATTCGCCAACAACAAATGGTGACTAGTAAAAATGCTGAGTGGCTAGTAACTTTGGAAAACCTTTAGCCACAGTGGCAGGTGAGCAAAAAAATTGTAACCTCAAGCGCTGCATACTACACATATTATTCGAGCCCATTAAGGTTCTGCAATAAACGTATGCGTATATGGGGTTACTGACCAGCCTAATCTATTTAATTAATATACTGTACTTCTCCACCTACAAAGTTAGGCTTATGAATCGATGCAGCCACGGCAAGTTTAGAAAAATGCTTAAATAAATATCCTAAATAATATAATTTATACGGATGGTACCGAAATAAAAGCATCGAAAATTTAATAATATAAACACATAAAATTAATAGCTTCTGTTAAGATTTGATGTAACACGATTTTTGTTTAATCAAATCTAACAGACCTTTTTGGAAGTGTCCCACTGCGCAGCACGCGCAGAGCACCTGTCAATACGTTCGTTTGTATGGTAGGCCTATTAAAAGTGTGTTTATTTACTTAAACTTAAATTTCTCATTAAATAATTTCAGAAGTGGCATTTTGTATATCGGATTTTCGAATGCAGTATCATGATGTGGGTGGAATGTTGTTTTATAAAGTTGCGCCCAGAACTTCTATTTCATTGTACAACTACATTCGTTCGAGGCGCAAATGTTTTGAAAATCGTGCACACCTGCTCAGCATTTCCATTACAGTCTTGAATAGGTTAATAATGCTATTGATTAAATGAACTGATGTGACTACATATTGGTTCACAAATACAATTTGATTTCAAACGGAAATAATTTTTGCATCAGAGCTCACAACTTTAGGAACAAAACATGACGGGAAGCCGGTTGGATGAATACAAATATTTATTTGATCGGGTGTGCAAAAAAATATTCAAAGAAGTTATATTGAATAAAAAAATAAGATGAGTAAAGTTGTCAAGGTACCAGCAGACCAGCAGACCACCATTCTGGTCCATTCTCACCCATGCCTACTTGTGTGAGTGGGAGTGCAGGCCAGGCAAAACAGGAAAAGAATAATGCTTTGCCCATTCGTCTCTGCTTCAGTTCTGCTTTGCTGTCCTCCAGCTCTTGGCTCCTTGCCTGCCACACAGGCTTTCTTACATATGCAGTCTTATAAGGATTTTTCAGACTCAGTCATTTGGGGCCAGGATTTGTGCAAAACTCTGTGTTCTGCACTGGCATTGGCATGAAAACAGATTCTTAAGCTCCACATGTGGATGGCTGGAGACCTTTTTTGTCGTTGAGTTCAGGTTTGGAGCCGAGCCCTAAGCACTTAAGTGCTCAGTTGGGTTTTAAAGACATGGGATAACACTAAGGGGCCATTAGCCTAGAGGACGCTTGGCTTTGCTAAGGGATGTCCTGCTAGCCTACACAGATCTAGACCTACACCCTTAGCTGTGTTAAGATAGCTTGTATGTGTTAAGATAGCCTGTATGTGTAGTGCACCTGCAGTTCACGTTGACAATTTCAACAGGTTTCTAACTGGTAGTTTCTCAACAAAATGCAGAGTTAGGGCACAATTACATTTCGTGAAAGTCTTACTCAGAAAAAAACATGTGGCCTAGTACTTTAACCTTGCTCATCATAATGAATCTCTCTCCACCCTTGTTCTTGCGCTTAATATATTCTTCTTACAAATGTTTGGCTAGAACGTAGACTTTACCCTAAACACACTACAGCACTTGAAACACATCAAAAGCCATTATAGATATTCTCCTGTTTTCTGAACATATCTCCTTATGGCACATTGATCTTTCTGTATGAAAGAGAAATAACCATTATATGGCACACTTGAATAATCCTACAGAGGGGTTCGTCCTCTGGAATAATAATAATTATCCTCTCAGTCCCAATGCTCCTCCATTCTGGGTAATTGAAGATGCGGGGCATTTTGGCAAATGCAGGCTACTGTCGGAGTGTGGGCACTCTGCTTCTCTTCATACTCAAATACTAAGCCTTCCACTGGGCAAGGTCGTCATGGCTGTTTTTCAACATAATCTCATTTTCGATGCCTCACAGGCAGTTCAAAGGTGGATGGCTGGAGAGGGTCTGGTTGACTCCGAAGTGATTGGGTGGGTGGACATCGCCACTGCCGCACGGGCCAAATAGCACCCCTTAGCCCGAGCTATCAGTCCAGTGGGCTCCTACACTGCTCATTGGATACTGGTAGGAAGAGTCTTGGATGGAAGAAGGGCCACTCTGTGTTGGGAAAGCAGAGAACTCCCTGTGAAGCCGGAGTGGAGACCCAGGCACAGGCTTCCTCTGGTACAGAGGAGGGTGGACCACCGGCCTGATTTCCCTGGAACCAGGAACAGGTGGAGAGGAAGCAGAGGTGGAGGATGACGAGGGGATGGCAGCCCGGCTTCGCTGTGTGGTAGCTGGGCTAAACACCCCTTGTTCGTGCTGGGGGCGTGGGGGTCCGGAGGGGGAGTGGTTGGGCACCATGGAGGTGGCAGTGGCAGTACTGGTGAAGTGAGCGGTGAAGGGCTGGTAGGGGACCCCCTCCACGGTCTGCACACTGTACCGGGGGTAAGGCTGCACAGACGCCCACATGTTACAGTTCAAAGAGGGGGGAGCCAGGTCTGCGTCAGCCCCCCCTGCGCAATGGCTATCGTTCACCTCCACACCCCCGTACATACAGGCCTCCCTGGAGCTTATGGCCTCGCCGCAGTAGGGGTGGGACAGAATAGGAGGCTCGTATGAGGGAGGGGCGCGGAAGTAGTGTTCCTCGGAGACTGCTGGAGGCACTGTGTCCAGATACGGCCTTTTGCAACTCAGTTCCAAGTGCCTGGTGTTATCTGTAAATAAATGAAGGCGGGATGATTATCACTTAACACAAAATGTCCCCCTGCTCTCCTGTGATGCATGCTTTTCTGAACAGTGTGTGTGTGTACCAACCAATTTGTATTGTTTACTATTCATCTATAGCAGTGGTTTGCAACTTCAGGCCTTGGGACACAAAGTACTGCTGGTTTTCATTCCATCCCTCTAAATATTGACTTATTTAGACTTGAAACACCAGGTAAACGCAATGAATAGAATAGAAAACAAGCAGTAGTCTGGGTCGCCAGGATTGGAGTTGAGAACCCCTGATCTATAGCAACATCAGTTTCTTTTGTGATTTGCAGGTGTGAAGATGTTCTAGTAGGTCTGTAGCTAACCCCACCTCTGTGTTTGAAGCAGTGATAGAGCAAGCTGGGCTCTCGGGTTGGAGGGAAGGGGTTGGAGAGATGGTCTTGATGATCTGAGTTTCCCAGGGGCACCCCATCTTCATACTGGTAATGGGAAAGTACCTGGGGGTGTGCGGACAGATGAACCCCCGTTCCCAGGTTCCCCGTCAGGTGACCGTGTGAGGACAGGAGCCTCTGACGGCCCATGGTCTTAGAAATTACTGGATAGTGTTTTCTATGGACCGAAGGAAAAACATTTTTAGGAATCCATTTTCCCCAGTAGACAGAGTTGCAGCCTGACAGGGACAAGAGGATTAGCGTGGCAGAGTCTGATGTAACAAAAAGGAGTCTGGGACCATGCACAGTTAGGGAGTTCAGGGTTATGTTAAGCCATGCTCACATTCAGCCTCACTACGTCAAAATAAATATACAACTCTTTTTAACAAAGACATCTACATCTATATTTCAGTATGTTGTCTAACCAGGATGTAAGCTGAATTAATCTAAACGTAACAGTTTTGAAAACAAACGTGACTAGTCCGAAAGAATCTTACCCCGGGTTGGGCCACCTTTCTAAGCACGTTCTCTGCATCTGAAAATACTAAACCCAATAAACTGCTCTGTGGTCCTTGTTATTTTTATAACAATATTTTGTCAAGCACTGTTATGCTCTATTTGACAGGAAAGTGAGGAATGATGGAGGTTTTTGCTAAAACAGCAATGAGTCAGACCGGCTGCAGATGTACATGTATACCAGAGGCAGAAACTTAACAACCTCAAATTCTGCAACTTTTGGATTTCTTCGTGTCATTCTATTTTTCCATCCATTGCTACTACTTGAATAGAGCTCTTTCCTCTCTCTTCCTCTGTGGTTCTCTTAGCCTCAAGTTGGACTAGACCCGTTCTTGTCTATAAACAGGCAAGGTGATGGTCTCCTTTCCACACAGCTGCCATGAAGCAAATTCATGCTATCTAAAATTGATCTAACGTAGGATCTAATATTATTTCATACATCAGAGATCCCAACTGATGTGTGAAACAATACTTTTTCTACTTTGGTTCAGGTACAAGCTCATCAAACCTACAATATAACACAAGACTGTTTTTAACTCTGTATTTTTAGAGTTAGATAAGTTCCTTACTTTTTCCATATGGTTTCCTCCTTCACAGACTCCATGAAACAAAGACCAATTTATAAATATTTGGTCACATGATTTATTTTGTATATGGTTCCCTAGAAACAAGTGGTGGCTTAACTTCCCCTTTGGCAGGGCCTACCCCACTCTCCCATAATCCATTCAGAAGTGCACTGTGCATGGCACAAATTCAACAATAAGCTAAAGAAAGCCAAACAAAGAGAACTGATTCCATGGCCACGTAAGAATTCGACTAAATTCTACCGCGCCTCATTCCGGTAACCCTGCTTTTCCGTGCATACCCCTGGAGCCTGGAAACACGCAGGTCCCCTTCATCACTGCCTCGGAAACCCTTAGCAAAGGGATTGTTCTCGATCTTCAGCTGAGTGATCTGGTGAGAAACCAACAGATGCGTTATTGCACTAGAGAAAAACACACATTGCTGGAAATGTGCACTAAGTTGTCATTTCTATGATTGTGAATTTCCAAATGAAATGTGAAGAAGTGTCTCCGGCTGACTGAGACATCCTTTACCTTGTGGTTCTGGTAGGAGGTGACGGAGATGAAGGCGGTCTCGTGGAACACGTGAGTGCAGTAGGCTGTGTTCTTAGAACCAAAGGCGTTGTTCTCGTCAGCCTTGACAATGTGGAGCCGAGGTTGGTACTTGTGCATTGAGTTCAGGATGATCTATCAATGGGAAAGAAGGAAAGGTAAAAAGAACGAAAAAAGGTCAAGGTCAAACACACTCCAGCTGGGGATTTTGCTTTGTCTCTCTTGTCGCTCGCAGCACACAGTCCTCTTGGCAGCAACAGTGAATGACCGGACTTTGACATGTAGGCTAGATCTCCCACATGAAATGAATAGTTGTCCCCAGCCTATACTCTATGCTAAATGCCAAATGATGTAATTGTATTGAAAAGACTCACAGTGTTAATGGGGTGCTGGATTTGGTCAGGTTTTCCATGGCCAGCCATTTTGCAGATATATCTAAACGTTACAGCATTACTGCAGTCAGCATTTGTAGGGATAAAAAACCCAAATTGTCCATACAATGTGAAGATCATTGTATTGACGCAGAGAAGCAAATTTACTCTCAGGCCACACCCCCTCGGTCACACCAATATGACCTGTATAGTGTTTCAATCAGAGAATGTGGAGCTCAACGATTGGGTCAGATGGAGAAGGGCAGCAGGCCATCTTCTTCAGAGTAGCCCAGTAGCCTGGCCACCTGTATACTAGAGCGTGGTCATCTACCGCCCAGCTCTATCAGGACTGATGAACATCAAGCTCTCCCCCACTACTGTCTCTCCTCTAATACCTTCTAGACAGACAGTCCAGCTCTACTAGAGCCTGTCAAACGGTCAGGGGTTGGGGTCATAGATGAATACCGAACATCTTGAAGCCCACGTGCTGAGGCATGGACAGAGATCAGCCACTGTCTGCTTGACTGGAGGCTCTGGTGATGACCTCTGTCTAGTCTCCAAGTCTGGCCCATGTCTGTCAGGAGGCAAGGGTATCTCTGCGGTCTGGTTGCATTGATCAGAAACGCCTACCTTTAGAAATTCAGAACCCAAGCATGCATTCTCTTTCATCTGTAGGTCAATCGTCCATGGGAGCCCTGGACAGTTCTTTAAGTGTTGTATTTACCAAGACTTCACTCGCTGACAGCTGGGAAGTAAAACCTTTAGAACTGGGACCATCTTTTAACCAACAGTAGCAGAGGAAAGGCTCTCAGATCAGTGTTAGTGTTTTTATTACAGACGCTGGCCATGTCCACAGCTGATGGGTTGTTAATGGGAGATGGACAGACGCGGAAGGGCTGTCATAAATCTGAACATAGGGGATACCCCCGAGGTAAAAGCTGACAGGCATCTTGCTGTCACTTGCTTTCTTGTGACACCAGGGCTCGACAGTAACGATGGCCCAATGACCCCGGGCCGGTGAAAAGTCAAGTCGGGACTAATCAAACTAGCAAGCACTGTCCCGATCGGGCCACCGCAAAAATAACATTGAGACGGTAAAATAACAATCACCCAACATCCTCCACAAAGGAGCACAAAACTGCCTTTCTGCTCCTTTCATACACTGTTGACCAGTCGAGAGATGAGTGGTGATGTGATGCGCGGCTGTCTGGTATTGTTTTATAATAAAGCATTTAAAAATTCCGGCGAGTCACTCAATCGAAGAAGGTAGTCAGGTATACAAGCTCAAAAGCTTTTACCTCAGTGCAAAACGTTAGTTAACAGTTTCAATTGTCAATTGGAACTAGTCGTCTGTCCAAAATTCCCGGTTAGAGCGGACAAATGTGGGTCTTTGTACAAAGGCACTGATAACTTTTGCAAACATTCCATGACCAGGAATGCCAATAGCAAACAGCACCTGGTCAGAATGACAACCAAACGGGTGGCTGACAATCCATCTTCAGGGCCCTTGGTTGTATCAGGAATTTAAATGCAGATGCCCATTGGTTGACATAACAACCGCAAACCTAGTAACTGACGGAATAGCAAGTCGCCTTGGTCCCTGGGGTGAATGAGTTTGTGTTTTCTTTTAAAGTAAAATGCCTTTTTGACTTATCTTTTTATTCATTTTTATAATTAGAAATGTTATGAAAGAAATATAACAATATTTTGTTTTATATATCCAGAATGCATTTCATAAATGATTAATTATGTTAAGTAACAAAAGTATTTGGTTCTATGTTGCAACATTGATACCTTTCAACTTTTGGAATGAAGGACAGCAAAAATGTTTTTTGGGCCAGGAAGTGTCAAACTAAAAAAGTTAACACTATTATTTTTAAACTATTCCCGAATGACAACTTTTATCAGCAGAATATTTTTGGCACAGTTGTGTCAAAAATATGTATTTTAATGGGTGAAATGTACTAGGAAATGCATAAGGTAAACATACATTTGTTTAAAAGAAATAAAATAACTAAAATGCACAGTTCTCAGTTGGTAATCTAGCTAATGACTTGCCCAATATACAGATGGGAAACTACTGTGTGCTTGAGTGTTTTTGCCACTATTCTGCATGGGTTGGTCTAAAGGTGATAACATTTATTTCTAAATAGCACACCTGCCTGATATTATTAACCAACGTCTTCAGTGGCCACCCACGTACTGACACATGCTGCGATGTTCACATAAACAAACACACTTGAAAAGACACTCTCGAAGACTCAAGAGTCTGTCATTGACTGTCATTAGCTCACTTCACAGGCCATTTGATATAGGCTGTGGGTCAGTTTAGTGGGTCAGCTGGGTGGAGGGTGGATCCATTGCTATAGAGACCAGGGGAAAAGGCCCCCTGGCTCTGCTGCTGACGTGGGCTATTCTGTGGCCATCAGCGGAGCTTAGTAAGACCAAGACCGGCCCCCCTCGTTCTTTCAGTTGCTGTCTCTCTCTCTGTCCTCATTACTCACCCTTATCACTGGCAAGGCAGTAGACCCAACCTGACAGCGGGCCCCGTCGTTGATCCCAGAGGTTATGAACCTAATGAGCGCTCCTTCTGATGGGATGGCTTTGGACAAGTCTTCCCAGAGTTCCTCTGGACAGGGCTGCCACTGCGCGGTCACACCTCACCTCCCTCTGTGGCAAGAGGATGGAAATCTCTTTCCTTCTCTCTATTATTTATTTTTCTCTCATTCTTTTTGCTGCGCCTTTCCTTGTCCTCTCTGGCCTGGTACCGGCTATATAGTTTTGATATGACCTACATTTGACTTAAACTGTAATCACTGAAATGCATAAGTAATTTGGTCAGCTGCGGCATTAACTTTATTGATTTTGAACATTGGAAAAGGGAATTTCTGAACCAAAGCCCAACCCTTTTCCGATATACCAAATTTGTTTGTGTTCTGTTGGGGAAACAGTGTTCACAACCCACAATGAAGAACATAACATGAATGTTTGTAGCTATTTTGCAGTCATAAAAGTGCCCATGTCATACCTTCATTTTAGAAAGTTCAACTGCTTAAAATGTTATTTTGTAAAAGTTACAATTTGGTACCAGTTAAAACCACTGTCCCCAGTTTAGCAATTTGACCAAATAATTGATGATTACAAGAAAAACAGAACTATGTTTTTCCTAATCTGATGTGTCTCATATTTACCTGGCAGAGTCTGTATTATACATTAGATTGACTACACAGTAGTATTTTACCACCCTGTTTCCAAAAAATTTGATGCTGCGTAAAATGTAAATAAAAACAGAATGCAATGATATGCAAATCAATTAATCCCAATATTGAATAGACCATAGAATAAAGACAACATATCAAATGTTGAAACTGAGAAATAGTATTGTTTTTGGAAAAATTATTGTCCATTTTGAATTTGATGCCAGCAACACATTTAAAAAAGACAGGGGCATGTTTACCACTGTGTTGCATCACCTCTTCTTTTAACAATACTCTGTAAGCGTTTGGGAACTGAGGAGACCAATTGCTGTAGTTTTGAAATTTAAATATATTCCCATTCTGGCTTGATCCCATTTCAGCTGCTCAACATTTCGGGTCGCCTTTATTGTACTTTTCATTTCATAATGCACCAAATGTTTTCAATGGATGACAGGTCTGGACTGCAGGCAGGCCAGTTTAGCAGCTGGAATATTTTACTACAGAGCCATGCTGTTGTGATACATGCAGAATGTGGTTTGGTGTTATCTTGCTGAAGTAATCAAGATCTTCCTTGGAAAATATGTAGTCTAGATGGCGGCATATATTGCTTCAAAATCTGTACATATATTTCAGCATTTATGGTGCCTTCATAGAACTGCAAGTTCCTGTTGTTTTTTTTGCCCACTGTTTTTCTTGGTGTTAGTATATATGAGTGAATGTTAACTCTGATGCTGTTGGTAGACAGAGGGTCACTCACATGCCCAAAGGGGTCCAGGTGGTTATTAGTGAGCTTCAGCTTCTGGAAGGACACCAGCTGCCTCATCCAGTGGACTCCTGTAGCGGGGGAGTCAGGGTGAACATAGAGCCGTCCTGGCATGGCTGGCTCTGCCTTGCCTGCCACCATCCTGAGAAGAAAACAGAGAAAAGTGGGACATAGACAGAGGGAGAGGAAAATAAAAATGAAGGTACAACATAATCATCATCATAAGAAACCTTTGGCTCTCGAGATGGCACAGCCGTTTTGGCATTTAAGAAACCCAACAGCAAACCTATTGTCCAATGTTTGTCACGGCAACATTTCCAGCTTCCACACGACTCAGCGAGACTTACGAATCCCCTTTCATACCAAACACATGTAGCTACAGGCAGTAAGGATACAAAGCCACACTATGGGGGGCTGGGCGAGACATTCACCCAGACTAGGGGGAGGTGGTGGTGGTGGTGGTGATGGTGGCTGCTTCAACCGTAACATCACTGCTAATTATGCTCCTCCGAGGTGTCGCTGAGAGAGTCCAGAACCCTATACTGGCAAACGCTGAGATTTCAGGACATCCCACAAAGATCTACAACAAATGGCTGTAAAATGTCTGGGTTTCTGCAGGAGAAAGTAGTGGTTAATTTTTATGGTGCCTGTGTCCCATATGGTGTCCTATTTGCTACATAGTACGGTACTTTTGAAGAGAACCCTGGTCAAACATTGTTCAATATGTAGGGAATAGGGTGCCATTGGGGATGTAGACATTTCTTTCCGGATTTTGGTTTCTGTTCTCAGTTTTAACACACCTAAACAATTCCGTTTTTTTCCCATTCGCGTGGCTGGCAGTGCTAAAGGTTGATGCTGCTCCGGTGGGAAAGGCAGGCTTCGATAGCATCATCCCAGGCATTGGGTCACTGAGAGGACAGCGGGTACAGCCCAGCTGTTTTTATCCAGTTGGTTTTGACAGGCAGCTTGCCAATGCCCTGCGGTAATAAACTGTGTGCTAATGACAATCTGCAGCTACAGATCAGTTAGTGCAGCAACTGAGGCTCTGATGCTAACAATGAGCATGCATGGCATGCTATGTATAAAAGGATGGTCTTAACAACAAAGTTGCACGTAAACAGAACTTTCCACTTCAAATATTATAGTACTACAAAATAAATGTTTTGGATTATAATGATGCTGTATTTGCATTCTCTTTCTCTCTTCCTGAGAAGTGTTTTTCACTCTGCAGCCAAGATGCTTCACAAATTGTCGGAAGAATGTCCTTTTTGCAATAAACAAACACATTTTTGTGGGAAGAGAGAATTAGAATAAAAAATTGAATTTGATCAAACTCACAAGAAAACTTTTAAAGTCAGGAAACTCACAATTATATCACAGCTGGCTGCCAAATTATTTGCTTTGATTTAAACTCCATGCCATTTTCTTGAGCAAACACAATTCTGTTGGGTCTGGTCAACCTCAATGCCAATTTGCAGCACAAATGCCCAATCCCTCGACACCTGGTTGCCTTATAGTTGTACATTGAATCAACCTCCACTCTAAAATGCAAAGGAATTTTTAACTCATTGGAACATGTGGAACATTTAATTACCCGCCACAACATGCATTCAAAATGACTTGTTGAGAATACCAAAATTGTATACACTGAAACCACCCTCTCAATAACAGATACATAGGATTGTTTAGCACAGGACTGATTAACCAATGTAAATGCAAAAAACTGGTATTAAAATAACAATTCTGAGGATCAACATTCAATAGAGCATGCTGGGAAATGTTGTCTTGGTCTTGAATCAATTTGAGCACACATACATTTGTATTTTTACTCAAGCTTGTTCAAAGTCAGTTCACCTCAAGCTGTTTGATCCCACATTCAAATGTAATAAAACCAGTGAAAGAAATTGATTTGATACATCCATCTAATTTCAACCCGCATTATTAAGGTAACAAACAAAATGGCATTTAGGTTCATCAATGCAATGAGTCGTTCTCATTTGAGAATGTCAACCTAACACTGGTTGTACTGCTGCTGAATTCAAACCGAACAGTGTAGCAAATATTAATTTCATCGACATGTCTGAAAAGCATCCAAAACAACACATCAGTGCATAGTCTTTCCAGAGGCTGCCAGAGTTTGCTGTGTCATCCTGAGGTGTGGCTGGAAAAGAAATCTATGTTCATCGAAGTGTATACGCAATGATACTGGATGATCATGATCTGCATTTTGCTATTCGGCTGGCCAAGGCTCTTAGTACGCCTAGTTCCTAAATCTTTTTCTCATCATTTTCTCAGAATTTAAGGAATCCAGAATGTATTATAACATAATGTCATGTTATTGTAAGGACATTTTAATTTAATTTCATTTTAATTATATTCAGACACAAGGTTGACCTGCTGAAAATTGGGGCTGTGTCCCAACATATATTTTTATTCTAATAATTTCACGGACTCTCCAATACCTAGCAACTTAAAGAAAATGCCCTGTGCATATGCAGATAATGGCATTAGTAGTACAACTAACTCAGCGCAAAGGAAGAGAAAAACAAAACTTCCATGTTTGAGGGATGGAGGGTGTTGGGTCATTTAAGTCAGTAATTTGTGTCTTAGGTTTTCCATCTGTACTATCTTTGCTTTCACCTTTCCTTCAGCTCACCCCTTTCTCACTCCCAGCCTCCCATACCACGGCATTTATTGACACTCCTTTCCGCCTGTAAACATATGTCTCCTGATGTCTTAAGCCACGCTGCATCTGAGAGAGGCAGATAGGTAGACTAGCCTGTCGTGCTAGGACATGACACAGGGTCCAAAAGGGGGAGGGGCTACATAGGCCAACAGGAACAGCCTGCCCCTCATGTCTGTTTTTTGAGACGCCTGTTCCTGGAACAGAAGACCAGGCAGTGGGGCAGAACAAGACCTTGTGGAAGTCTTCTCCTCTGACCAACTGCTTGTGCTGACAGTCTTCTCCGTGTTCCCAGAGCCAGCTCTACAGAGATCCCACCCTGGAGCCGGAAAAGAGTTGCATCCTAAATCTGTGGGAACTCTCCGCAACCGACGAAACTGGTAGCCCCACCCTTAAAAAAATACATATTTTGGTTCTCCATTCATGTCCTTTGTTGTGGTTGATCATTTTGTAACCATATTCCATGAAGGAGGCAGACAGGCACAGAATTTAAATAGGTATGTTAAAAAAACCAAACCAAACACGTGGTAAGAAATACAATCTTGCCACTCACAGACAACATCACATAGAAAATGGCCAACAAATACGATGGGAACCAGAGGAAGATGCACATGATGATTATGGAATATGAACCATGTGTGCAAAATGGTGACAAGACAAGTCCAGGAGTGATTGATGAAAGGGCATTTGATCGATGGTAACTAGCAAGGCGGGGACACCAATCACCGGCCCAACAAGGGAGAAGCAACCAGGTTTGACACCAGAAAATGAGCATACCTAAAAGCTGCATTGCACGCACAATTGGATGACCAGCTTACATATGCTCTAGTTTTATATTATTCAAAGAAAAAATCCTTTTGGATGTCACAATGATTCCCTAAACGGGAATCATTCTCACAAAAACAGGAATTGAATGAAATGTGTACAAACATATCTAGAAAATTACAGAGGAATTACACCCATTGATGTCGACCTTTGCTTGTTGGAGGGGAGAAAATCGTGTGGCCATGTGGGAGGGTATGGAGAGGAATGGTGTCTCTTTTCCATTTGATATCAGAAGCCTGGGTACCTTCTGGATCACAGTGGACTCGGGACAGGCGATGTCGAGATATGTGCTCCCAAGCACATTGGATGTTGTTTTTGTTGTTTTCATGCTACTTGTTCCACCAGGAAGTCTAGACTTTAATGCACTCTCAGGCCTTGTACATCAAGCTCATAGCCCAATAATAGTCTCTCAAACCAAATCCATAAAGCAAAATTCAAACACTGGTTTTATAGCTGCTCCATTTGGGGCTTGTAAAGGATGTTTATAACAAATGACTTCTAGGTCAAAATTAAGGTTTACTTTTAAAAAACACTGAACCATCTTATAATTTGTTACCTTAACCGCTACAAGAGATAAAGACAAAAATGTTATCACTGACTTACCACTTGTTCTCACAGAATTTGTAGCGATGGTCGTCAGCTGGGACAATGTCTGTGAGGAGGATATACTTGGTTTTAGGGTTCATCCCCGTCACTTTCACTTTGTAGCTGGGGAACATCCTTCTGCAGTGGACACAAAAGAAGGTGCTTACATTCAATTACAACACATGGTCTTTTTTCTAAATGGTACCTTGTTCTTTATGGGCCCTGGTGTCCTCAGAAGTGGAGCTAGCATTGGGTTCAATATACCTGTCTTTGGAGATATAGCATAAACAAGGATCTGCTTTTAACCGAAGATTAAAACATGGCAAATATGTAGTACCCCCTTACGGCCTGAGTACTGGTGCTGTGCATATGGACTGGTTGGCTGCAAGCGATTATGACTATAATGAAACCTGATTGTTAATATACCTAAAAATACACGTATTCTGCTGCGCCCATACTAATTAAAGACACCTATTTTATACAATATATATATTACCTATTTTATTATATATATATATATATATATATATATATATATATATATATATATATATATATATATATATATATATATATATTTTTTTTTTTTTTTTAAATACAGAATTATGTTCGCTCTCTTGAACTGTAACTTTTTTTAAAGTGACCATTTAAAAAGACTAATTTTAAGTTTAGGAATCATTTAACAAAATAGGTCAGCCTTCCTATTATTACTTGTAACATTGTGACCCAAACCTGATCCAATTTCCAAAGACTTTAGTATCATAATCTGGAGCTTTATTTAATGCCTAACGCCTTTGTGCTGCCCTCACACCTTGAAACTTTGAGGGACGTTGGACAGGAATAAAGGTGGTAAGGTGCTTTGTGCTTGATGTCACCCAAGCTTTTTAAGTACCTTCTGTCTTCTAGCTACCTGACTTTTTACGTACCACTCCAATCTGTTCACAAATTGTCCTAGGAAAAGATTTCCCCCTTCAGATGAGCTTCAGATGGATTTAGCCCCAAGGTGTCTGTTCGTAGGCTGAGTGCTTGAGGGTAAGCATGGATAAGAGGCTCTTCTCCAGCTTTGCAGAAGGGTTTTAGCCAGCCCTGAGTGTAGCATCAGCGCGGAAAGTGTTCTGCCTGCATCATATTAGTGGACGATTAGCACTCAGACTGTGGCTCAAACCCAGCTTAGAGACTGATTGGGATGCATAAGGAGCTAGAAAGGTCACAGAGGATCACAGAGATGAAGGAGGTACGTATGTAGGTGTGTAAAAGACGTTGTTCCTAGAACTCACTAAGTGTTGCCAGGGCTTTCTCCAACTCTTAAGCACCAAGACAGAACAAGATCGCAAACACTGGAAAGCGCACAGATGAGCACACCTCAATAAGCTAAATACAGCTGTATGGAGTCCTGAGTGGCTCAGGGTGTGGTGCTAGTGACGCCCAAGGTCGTCAGTACAGTTCGCTGCACGGTATGACACTTCAGATAATAATTTAGACCCACCTGTTATTCTCATTAAGTCCGTTTTCTATCTGTCCATAGGGAAAAACTGTCACAGATTCACCGAGAGTGATTGAGTCTTGACTTCCTCTGACGATATAAGTGTGCAGCAGCCGTGCCATAAAAAGACAAGTGTGGGAACGCTGTGAGGCTAGCGTTACTCACCACTTTCATCCACCTCAGAAAGAGAGCCTCAGGAATGACAGACAGAATATGCTAATATCGCAGACTAGGCCGTAAAACACGTTTGTGCATTCGGCGCTACCTTCCGTGACCTCTTCCCTGAGAAACGTCTCTCTTTTTTATCCCGTCTACGTCAAGGCAAAGGGATCTACAGCACCCTTATAAACCCCTAAGTGCTTTTTAATGGTGTCTTGGAGCGGTCGGGTCGGCCAGCAGTTTGTACAACCGACTCGTCATCGTACCCCACCGCCCCTGAGAGTTCGGTCGTTGCAGATGTCTGTGCTCCAGTACAGTTCATTTGCCGCTTTCCTAGAAATAGTGGATGGGTGAGACAAACATCTGAAGGCTGACGGTGACATGGTCACCGAACGGATGAGTGTAGGAGCCAGGCAGTTATGCCTGCTTATGCACACTTAACATGTGGCTCTGAGTGCATCCTAAGTAGTGTGCTACATAGGGAAAAGGGAGTGCGGTTTGGGACCTCCACTGCTAACGCAGACATTTTTAAAGGATTCAGCGCAGATCGACTGGCCTCACATCGGAGCCCTAAAGCCTGGTTCATGGCTCACATAACTGTAAATACTCAACCCATCCTGTAAGGTAGAGGAGATTAAAGGCTGGTAATCTCCCTCTGTCTCTCTCTCAGGCTCCAAATCCAATCAGGAGATCAGTCCTGGTGTCATGCTCACAGAAAGACACTTTAATCTGAGGGGAACATCCAAAACAGACCCTTAGATCATCCGAACCCCACTCACACCATCCAACCAAGCCCACAAGGAGGCGGGTCTCTAAGGTCATCTCTAAAAGATAAAACATGCTATTTCTAAGTAACCCAGCCTGCCATTATTTCTATTGGATTTTCTACACATCCATAAGAATTATTCCAGTTTCCAACAAAGTCATGACTCGTGAAAGCCAGGAGTGTACAATACTGTGTACAGTTACTGTGAAAACACTGTCTCCCTATCTGAGTCTGTTTCCAAAAGGCTCAGGACACAGAAAGATCCTCAGCTCTGCGAGGGGGCCCACACTGGATCACGTAGCATGGCTAATGGCTAATCGGGGATGACAATGGGTCAGCCACCACAGCCTCAGCCATGCCGGATGACAAAGCCTGTCATATTAAATGAAATGCAGACCTTTACCACAAACCACATGGAAAATAAAATAACTCTGATTCAGTATATGAACGTAAACTTGCTAATATGCCACAATCCAGCAGATTTACCTCGCCTTCTGTGCACACTGTGGGACTTATAGGAATTGCTCCATAGGTGATGCTGTCCAATACGCAACACCTATAATGCTTTCCAGCCACCCATTAGCTAGCAGTCGAGTCAAGGCTCGAACACAGGCATAGTGGTCAGCTTGAAGATACAAAGCAGTACTTTAGAACTCTGTGCCACCTGGGAGACCCGCAATATAAAATGTTTGAGAAACTCTCACTCAATTACCCATTTCTGCTGCAAACAACATGCTTCCATTCCAACTTTTACAAGGGGATGTATGAGTGACTTAAAGGGGTAGTTTACAAATGTTTGCATGGCTTTATTTTCACTCTGTGTTTTGTATGTGAACTCTTAAAATGTATATTTCTTTGATATTTGTTCAGGTGAAAACTGATTCCACAATGAGAGACTAATGTAATATGATTTGGATGAAGTGTATAGAAGCTTTACAATTTTCTCTGACAAATCTGACAAAACAATTATCTGTTATGAAATGAAATTTCCACTCAAAAAGAGAAAATAAGGCCAAGTGTAAAAACGAAAAACCCTTAAGCAGGCAATTAGCAACCCTGTTACAGTCAACCCTGTTACGGACAAACCCTGTTACGGTTAACCCTGTTACGGTCAACCCCGTTACTGACAGCCCTGTTACCGACAACCCTGTTACAGTCAACCCCGTTACTGACAATCCTGTTACAGACAGCCCTGTTACGGTCAACCCTGTTACTTTAGTTGCCACTTTGTATTCAGAGATGCAAACTGGGACTTTTGAACAAAATACTCCTAAATTGGTCTGATGTGTGAAAGTTTGTGTATATGTGAATACTCTATACCTATATCACTATTATACCTCATTTAGTCCTGAAATTCAGATTTTGAAAATAAATGGTTTTGATGGCATAGTGCACAAATTGGCACATGCATGACAAAGTAAAACATTTTCGGCGACCCTTGTGGTCTGAACAGTGCTACTTATAGAAATCAGTGGTATAATTTGGGGACTACATCTTTAAGTATCAAAGTAGTGGTCTGTTTCCTAAATATGACACAATAGGCACGTAACTGGTTTAAAGACCCCCTTTGTGTCCATCACCTTGAAGAGCAAGACAGGTCTATAATCTAAAGCGTATCTTTTTTTAAATAATGAACTTTAAAAGTGCTGCATTTGTTACTGGAAGGATCAATCAAAACTCAGGAATAGTCAGAACCTGATGATTAATAGTTTCTCCCAAGGCCTGTGTTTTTCTGTGCTTGTGCGTGTCGATGTCTCAGAGTGTTTGTGTGTGTAGCGGACTGGGGAGCATGAGAAATGGAGATGGAGAATGTATATGATATCACTGTCGGTGTGAGTGTGTTTGTGTGGCGAGTGCCAGCTGTTTCTTTCCAGGCAGCCCAGTGCTACGACCCTCCCTGCCTCCTGGGCCTGCTAGTTCAGGGATATATTCATCCTGTCAACTGGCACCCTATTCCATTCATAATGACCTGAAGCGCTTCGGTCAACGGCGTTGCACCGTACAGGGAATAGGGTGCCATTTGGGGCTCACGTCAAGTATTTGGGAACCTCCAGCACTGGGAGATCAAAAGCAGCAGCAGAGGGATGATGGAGCGCTCCAGGACCCGCTAGACACTGCTGATCGCGGGCGCCGGGCTCCTCTTATCACCCCTCCACCTCCGCTCCCACTGACGGCTGTATACAAAGAGAGAAGGAGCGCCATGTGTACAGAGAGAGAGAGACAGACAGAGAGAGAGAGAGAGAGAGAGAGAGAGAGAGAGAGAGAGAGAGAGAGAGAGGGAGCACTGCCTGGGCACTTTGAAGAGCAAGGATTAAGAATGGGACTGTGGCCTTCATAATAACAAGCCTATGTCTACGATCAGCCAAGAGCTCCTCAGTCAGAAGTTCACCTCTCCCTGGCCTTTCACTTCACTTGCCCCTTCCCAGGAGTGCTGACTGGACACTGCCTACCCTCTGTAGCTATTGTACTGAAATAAACTCAGGAACACAGGGAAACTGCAGTGCAGTCAAATACAATTATGATATACAATTGTAAAATTATATAGTGAATAACATTTTGTTAATGAGTGCAGACTGAATTTTATATATATAACGAATAACATTTTGTTAATGAGTGCGGATTGTGAGACAAAATACAAACTTTTTAGAGACGTTAAGATCTTTTTTGAAGAACATGTTGGTTTATTCTCAATTTAATAAAATATTAGAATTTGAAGGTTAGTAATTACGCAAAAAAATTAAAAATATATTTTATTTTTATTATAAGGTTTCATAGATTTTGCAAGAAATTCTGCCCATGAAAACGGGGTGCTCAGAAATTCTAAAACAGGAAGTAAAAACATAATAACATTCTTCAAAATAATAACATTCTTATTGCAGAATGGCAATGTTCTATAGTATGTTAACTGCTCACTGTAATCCTTACCAACAGAACAATTTCCAGGGAACCTTCATTCCTTGATTCATTTATTTTTTGTTTCATTCATTAATTCTTAGCACAATTTTCCAATATTCCCTCTGGATACATAGATGAAAAAGTCTCTGTTGGAATATATTGGCAATGAATTGGTTTGGCCGTCTCAGTTGCACCTTGAACAACAATATTTATGTTAGCGCCTGCAGAGCAAAATGTCAAGCTAGAGCTGGTGTAGCAGTGAAACAGCCTGGCTAATTTTACTCAAATGTATAGTAACTATGTTGTATTCCCATGTTCATATCAACCAACAATCTAAGTAAAAGAATGTTACTCTATAAAATCAAAACGTACATAACGTTGATTTTTTTTTCATATTCTTCTTTTCATTAAAGTGGAATCATGAAAAAAACATATCAATTATACATTTTCAGACATACTAATCTAACATTATTCATTCAACTTTCAAATTAGTAACACTTTCATGTCAAGATTCACCTAAAGTAATGTGATTTTAGTTATTTGGTCCTGCTATTAGTTGAAGCACAGCAATACATGAAGTTGTTGTACAAATATAAAAAGATATTCACATTTTAAATTTGTTGTGCTTTTAAAGGGTTGATTTTGCATTAGTTGTCATCTACAAAAAAAATTATAAAAACTAAACCTAAAAATCAAACAAAATGTACTCTAAATGTTGTTGAACTGAATGACCTGCTGGAACCAATCCTACTCCATTCTAAGCAAGATAAACTGGGGCTGTTTCCCAAATGGCAAATTATTTGCTAGGGTGCACTACTTTTGAACAGAGCCCATTTGGGACGCCGACCTAGTCTCCTCTGGCTTCTCAGGCTGATTGACTGTATAAGCCTAGTCAGTAAGACAGATTTTCCAGCAGTGCAGCTGGTGGAGACGCACAGCAATGCATCGTGCTGTGGCCGGGCCCTTCAAAGGTTTTAAGGGATTCTCAGCACACTTTATCAGCTGGACAAGGAAAAGCCCATCTTTCACAGTGATGGGACCTTTTACATTTTGGACTGGGAAAAAAAGCCTCCATGAGGAATGAGGGGTGGACGGAGGTTGGTTAGAAACCGTCGACTCATCTTCTGGTTAATGTCCAGGTTAAGGGCCAGACTATCTAATCCACAGGGCCGCATTAAATCTAACACACAGAGCAATGCTGTCAGCAGTGTTTTCAATTAGATATTGACTTGGGCAAGAATGCATCACCTCACTATCAATCAATCAATCACATTTATTTTATAAAGCCCTTTTTAAATCGGCAATCGTCACAAAGTGCTTTTACAAAACACCCGACCTTAAACCCCAAGGAGCAAACAACAGTGGTGTTGAAATTCAGTGGCTAGGAAAAACTTGCTAAGAAGGCTGAAATTTAGGAAGAAACCTAGAGAGGAACCAGGCTCTGAGGGGTGACCAGTCCTCTTCTGGCTGAGAAGAGGATCATATCAAGAGTCCGAATTGTAATAACTAATAAATGGATGTGAGTCCAGAGTCTATTTACAGGGGGGAGAAGGGGTTGTCAGCAGAGTGTCAGCTGAAATCGTTAGGTATTGTCTTGATCTGCAGCACAACCAGGAGGACTTTGGACAGGGGCAGCAACGAGTCAAGCCTGACTACACTGATGAGCAATCATCCCCACTACACCTGACAACTGGAGCTCTTCTTGACTGTATTTTGCATGTTGTAATTGGTTGACTCAGCCCCAACAGTTGTTCATATCAGATCTTAAAATGAAGTTGCTGGTAAGCTGCATCACAACACTAACAAAATAAAAGCTGTTAAAATAAGCAGAAGTTACCTCTATCTTTAGAATATGAGTACAGTACAGTGTAGTATACTGCCATGGCATTGCTAATGTATTTGCTGTAGGTACTTACCTGCCTGCTTTAGTAATGATCATTTCTGTCCCGGCCTCGTGAAACTTCTTCCAGAGCTCCCGCTCATGGAGAACAACCTTGATGTTCTCAATATTCTACAGGGGGAAAGGTGGAAACAACCATGAGTGTTGGCAACAAAATATTTGCATTGATGTCACCAGACTCTGACCAGATATAAAAACACCAACCATTTACTAGGACCAGGGATTATCTTTACAGGTTAATGGATTTCGAACATTTAATATCATTCAAATTAAGAGCAAGGAAACGTTCCATCCAAGGATAGGAGATTTCAGCATATCGTATCTTTGCAGTTGTACCGTTTGCTGTGTTGAGAGACTACATTACCCATGATTACCTGGTCTGGCTCATTTTCATGGGGGATGCTGGCAGTTGTAGGCATGCCCAGGTGTGGTGGGTCAGGACTGATATCTGGGGCCCCTCTAGGCTGGACCCCAGTCACAATGTCATCCGTCACAGCTGAGGCCTTCTCCTGGAGCATCTCTTTAGGACAAACAGTGTGTTCAGTTTCAATACACAGACTTAAAATAAACATACCATATTTGACAAAGACATACCAGAAATTGCATGTTACTCAAGAGAAACAAAGTCATCTTACCATGCCTTCTATAATACTTAAATCAAACAATGTGACTGTACAGCCGCTCCCACTGTAGAGAGTGGTTAAAGTGAAACTGAATGTGAAGTATTTGTACATAATTGCTGTTTGTTTTGTATTTCTAATACTGAAAGGAAATACACAAAATACTTATTCAAAATAATGTTACAGGATTAGAATTAACATTTGTAGAAATTCTATTTCATGGTGGGGGAAATTTTAAGAAAAGCTTTAAGAAGAATTTCAAGAAAAAATTCAAGATAAACACAACTTATGGACTAGAGACCTTAAATGATGTTGTTTTAGATTTGTCACTGATAGAGTACTATTTAACAAAATATTTGTCTTGATTATTTACACAAACAAATATACATATGTTTATATATAATAAATAGCTATACTGAATTATATAACACTAAAAAGTAAAATGCATGTATCTTTGTCTGACAATTATATCTGTTTTCAAAAAATTAAAATAATTGCAAGACTATATCTTGCACTGAAAGTACACACTTGAATTTGTAGGCAGGAAATACATCTCAGTGCCTGTTGTGGAACCGTTCTCATAAAAAAAAAATGTTTGTTCTTAGAAACCAGGTCACTGTTTTGTCCCCAAGCTATTATGCGTTTGAGACACAGTATCGGTTGAATTCTGGAGGCAAAGTTGTTTTAAGGTGGCTTGTTGCAGCAAAGATCCATGTGCCATTGGGGGAATTTTGTCACAATGACCCAGATTTTATGATGGACTCTCAATCATGCAAAACAGAGCAGATGTTTGCAGTAAGGGCCCATGTGATTTTAAAGGAGAACATGTGTCGTAATAGTTAACTGTATACGTACACAAATATCTGCTCTCCACTCATATGAAACATTGAAATGGTAGAAAGCTTAATTACTCCACACGCAGAATTAAATAATTACTATGAACATTCTACAATACAGAAGTAATTGCCAACCAGTTACAGACTGCTGTGCTTTAGGTAATAATCAATCTACAACAGCCAGCTTGGTTTATTTGAAAATACACAGACATAATTTTGGTCATATCATAAGAAGTGTGTATTTGTCACTTCATTGTGATAATCATCGCAGCAACTCCTAACAGGCTTGAGGGAGTTTAAGATCAGGGTATGTGTTCTCTAGGACACACCCACCAGCCTGGCTGCTTATCACACTGTTCACTTGACCGGAAATTCAGGAAAACAACACATTGGTTGAAATACTGCATAGACTGTTGAACTCTGCATGCTTGTAGGTACCTGACCCACCACAGGAAGTCATTGGAGAGTGATGAGACATGGACTCCCCTGCCAGCCTACCCTATCCCTGGACAATGAAGGCCAAATATGAATCACACAATGAGCCTCCCAATAACAACCATCTGTGTCACTCCCTGCCATATAACGCTATAATTAGAATTTCCAGAGCAGCCAATCCCCTTCAAGAATGCACTTTGTCCTGGATGGTAGTCAAATTCTATTTCTAATGTTCTGTCAGAATCTTTATTTCAATTTTCTGACATTTAGCTTGATGAATTTAATAAATACATTCCTAAAATTGAAAGTGTAAATGGTAATAAAATCTAGACATAAGATTATTAGTTTTTTGGCTCCATATAAAAGTTTGGTACAAACATTGGTGTTAAACAAGCTGATATTTTGGGTTATGATGCAGTAAGACTGTTAAACTAAGCTCATTAGACACATTTAGTAAGTTATATTCTTTAAGGATATACATAGATAAATTATTAGTTCAAAGATGTATGTAACAGTTAAGCATCCCAGCTTTAAGAACATGGATTCAAAATCAATTTGTTCTTTAAAACAGTTGGATTAAATATTTACTCTTCTAGCATTACGGGGGAATGACTTGTAACTGCTCCTAAACACTGCTCATTCCATTAGTCCAGGTCACCATCTGAAACTCTCTCTCACGGCTTTAAACCCAGCTCAAAGACAAACATCTCCTCACAAGAAACACAGGCGGCCTGGTCCAGCCTCTTCTGATCCATACAGTTCAGTTTCACAGGGCACTCTTTAACCATCCATTTTCCCATACAAATTCCTATCGGCCTTGGTCAAAATGTGTTCACTATATGGGGAACAGGATGCTATTTTGGACATTTGAACCTCTACATTGTTCATATCTGAGAGTTTTTACACTCACGCCTGCCCTCCCTTCATCCCGGGCCTGTAAACAATGTGAGTGCTCCCTCTCAGGATGAAAGAGGAGAAGCCGCTCGCTCTGTAAACCAACGAAGACATTTGCTAAAGCCAATAAAGATAAGGTCTGACAACTGCGGCCAGGCGCACTGCAAATTAGCCAAGGTACTTTTTACCCTCCCAAACAGGGCCCTTTCACTTACCCTGTTTAACAAAGCACAGTAAGCTAGAGCTCTGTTTATATCTCTGTCACCCCCAGACATATAATCCACTAAACTATTCATGGCAGGTTGTCCTGTGTGGGTGTAGGGAGGCTATTTTCAGCGGTCAGTCTGATATGCTGGAAGCTGGCCGAACTCAATTAGCAACTGTTGCTTTTAGGCAACGGAGTTCTTTATTAGGTGCAATGGCCTGACAGTAAATGGAAGGGCGAGCATGTAATAACTGTGTCTGTATCATGGTAGATAAATGGCAATTTTGTCAGTCTGTCTGCCTTGATATGTCTTTTTTGTTTGAAATGTATAGAAATGTATAAATATGATGCCTGATGCATGTTATTTAAACAGCGGCCATAAATTCAAGACTGACCAGCCATTTTATGCAGCAGCCAGTGTCATGCCTCTGATGTTTAATTGCAGAGAAAGAGATACAGCAAAGAGAGATAGAGAGAGAAGAAAGTGGGAGTGTGCGTGGTGGGGACTGTCTGACTCTGTATTTTGTACCTCTGTTGTATCTGGTAGCTACGACTTAGCTACTTCCATAGAATTTCAACCAAAAACTCAAATCCCTCATATAAAATAGCTTTGGGCTTATTAGTCCCGTGCTGACATCAGGCAGACAATGCTGGTTGTAAATAAATCGAACAAAAATGTAATGGCTCAAATTTAGAATGACATGAGTATGGTGTTGTATATGTCTTGCCTGGAAAACAAGTCTTATATCTTGGATTCCCTCGACAAAAAATAATTAGGCCAATATTTTAATATGTCTTTAAAACAATCTGTTAGCAACAAATGTCAACTCCATACGTAGAGGATCACAGAATCTCTATGTAATTTATTGTAAAAATGAAAATAAATGTATGGCCCACATTTTGTAGATATTCTCCATTACTATTATAGTGCTATGTATTTTGATACTAATTTATATTAGTGGTAAAATAATAATTTTGACTCCTAGACATACATTTTATTTTATTTTTTATCATGTTATTTTAAATTGTAATTTCAAATAATTACCATTTTATTCCTCAATTTACACAGGTCTTTATGAACTAATTGGTTATAATAATTACTATATTTCTACCACCATTATTATTATCATTTCAATTATCCATTATAATAATTAACACTACGCAATAATAATTACCATTATTAACCTAAATTACTTAAACTTAAATGTGAAGCTGAACATAACTGATGCTTGTTTCACTTCCAATATTATGTCAATTTCCATGAGTTTTTAATAACTTTACAGGGGCCTAAAACAGGTATCATATTGTTAATTTACATGTAGCCTATAATACAAATTCAGATTTTTACATCCTTTAGAGAGTTTTAATTTCTACATAGCATAGGATTTCTACACACTGGCTGTGAATAAAAGTGCACTCTCAGAAAATTGCACTCTCAGACAATTGCTCTTTACATATTGTGGAAATTTGGTAAAAATCTATGATCTCAAAATGTTGTGAGTACATTATGTATAGTAACCTGAAAATCAGACTGTGAAAATTATAATATTTTCTAAGACATGATGAATATAGTTGGCTATACCACATCATCATCATGCCGTTACATTAGGACACAGCTGTAACTTTCAGTCTTGCTCACAGGCTACAGATCGCACCGTTATCACGTAAACCCTCACTTTCCATAGCCGTGCCATAAGTGCAAAGTATATCCAACACTAATCGCATTACAGAAGCTCAGCCTACGCTGGATTCAGAGCCTGCTTGCAAAGCATGAAGATAGTCAGATTACACTGCAGATAGGCAATAATATTATATTAGGCCTACCTCATGAAATAGGCTATAATAAGCTTGAATCCATTTCTTTTCCAAATGGTAATTTTCTGTCTTCACCAAGGAATTAGCGGGTTGTTACAGTAAGTTCCACGGTGACGTAGTAAGGGTAGTTGTAGGTCGTCCAGCATCTCATCTTAATATGCTTGCTTATCTTTCCCGGTTTCATGCAACTCGAGTAGATCACACTACCAGTCACGCGTGAGCGCCCAAGTCAATAACCCTGCTTTGGTGCGATTCAACGCTCGTGAACTGAACTGTAGCAAATTCCGCGCGTGTGCAGTGCGGTTTGAGCTTCAGAAAGAATGAACTTGGTATATTGTTTTCATGTTAGAACAAAAAGTTTCCTCAACCTCTTCAATTGTTAAAGCACAGGGACGGGTGAACCTCCGACCCCCACCCATCCTTCGCTCCCCCCCGCCCCTTCCCTTCCCTCACCGCTCTCACCGTCGCAGACCTGACGTCGCTCCCCTCCCGACGAAAACACCTCAGAGCGCGATGCGCGGTTCCTCTGGAGCCAGAATCTCTCCACACCAACGACTATTGGAGCAATAATCGTTGTATGACAACCTCATCTCCTCCCCATCCCACTAGCGATTGGTTATTAAAATAGCAGGCTAGTTAAGCGCTAGCCTATACAAGGAGCCTATTCAGTTTCATAGGGGCTATAATTTATAATAAACTATTCAACTAAGAATTAGCCCGCTATTCCACCAGAAAGGCGGTAGCAGAAAATGAGTTCGACTAACCAGGAGCACACATATTTATTTTTGCTACCCGTGAATAAATCATAATTGTTGGGGTCAAAATGCTCGTTTGTCCAGTGAAATCTTTTGAAGGCCACGGGGAAGACGACTACCCTAGCACCTAGTCTACCACTTGTATAGTTGAGGCACTTGTCTCTAGTGTAGACCGTTATTTCTCAGGCCATGTTTTCCGATTAAAACATCAATAGACGTCAAAGAATTATGCTAAAAAGTCATACATTTTCAGGTGAAATATAGCTGAGGTTTTGGAGTAAATGGGTCGAAGCAAGAGGCTGAAAGACTAATAAATCAACAATAGGCTAGTAGTTGGCAAGTCGGGTCGGTCGGTAGCTTGACTTACAGTATATCTACTGGTGACATGCCCAAATGAACGAGAACAGCCTTACCTCGTCCCGCTACAGTCTGTCATTTCCTCAATGTGATTTTAACCCTTTCAATATCTGTCGGCCAACGTGACTGTTGAGGAGGAATCTAAATTATGTTTAATGTATGGTGGTGGTGAATTGCATTGGCTAATGTCAAGTTTTTTAGACCACTTTGAGTTTTATCTTAAGATAGGCCAATAGATTATCACATTATAATTACAAAATACCCTGATTTTAAACAAAATTCGATCTTCTTTGACTGTATTCGTCCGTTTGGTGAAATTAGACTTACTGTGTACTTTTAAGTGCGAAAGGTAAAGCCAGAAATATAATATAATGTTTTGTGCTATTTCACATATTTACATTTTAATTGGAGTGATTTTTTATTTAAACAAAACGAATACTAATCTAAACATACGAATAGCCGACTAGCCTAGACACAATCTACTTATTTTACCAATAGCCAACATCTACGCCAACGCTACTACTAATGTTATTACCATTACTACTAATAACATTTTTTATTAATAATAATATAATAATAATCATAAAATAATTAAATGTTCACGTATTTTTTTCGATAGTCCTGATACTTTATTGTAAGATAGACATATACAATTATCCTAATTCATAAAAATGTGAGGGAACAATAATATGAATACAATTCTATTTTATCCGGCACATTCATAGAAGACATCTCATAGCAAAACCAAACTGAAATGAGACCCTAATCTATCTTAATTCAGATGGCGCCTAAAGGCCAAAGCCTCTTGAGTTCACGTGAAGGCCTTTTGTTGGTTATGAACTGTCTGTCCAATATCCAAGGCAGTCCTCAAAAACATAGCACATTTTCTCGGAAGCAAAATAGAGAATATTTGGGAAACCATGTACACACACACACTTTTTTCAGATTCTACCTCGAACCCAAAAGAGTTCTCAATGGAAACCAAAATGTTTTTTCCTAAGGGAAGCGCTCAAGCATACATTCGAGTTATTTTTGTAATGAGGATGTAGGCTACATATTGACACTAGCCTACATCAATTGTGTGTATGAATACACAGCTATTTGACTATGGACACATACCTCGATGTTCCACCGAAAATAATCTCGATCACACTGATAAGGGTATTTGGAGAATAGGCAAACAAATTTACTGTCATATCTACCGCTATAGTGAAGGCTCAGAAAATGCAAATATGAAATTCCATCTCGTACACCACACCAAACATTTTTTTATATGCATTTTAAATAACCAAAGGCTCATACTCAGTTCAATATATATAGCCTGCACGTGATGTAAAAGTAGCTGTTCTTACCTCCACGTTACTGAGCTGCCCTTCACACGAACTTGACCCCTGCTCTGCCTTTCAGCTGTGCTTTTCTTCGGGGAATCTTAGTGTGTTTCACAAGAACAAACTTTAACCGTGGTAAAGAAGATGCTTCTGCTATAAAATGCTAGAATTTTTTTATAGGAGTTGAATTGAGTTGGGTTTCTCAAAGGGAATTTAAACTTCACTCACTCCCACCGTCACGTGATGCAGAAATTAGGAACAGGAGTCCACAGGGCTCGTGGGCTTGCCTAGCACACAACCTTAAGGCATCGTTAAAAACGTCCATATTACACATTCCTTGATGTTTTGGTATCTGTCAACAAACTTTTCGTTTCATTGCTGATTAATAGAGCTAGTTGGTTTATGTGTTATATACATTTTTCAGACGATGCTACTATGCTACAAATAATAAAAATGAGTTTAATTTTAAAGTCATACTGTACTTAATTAATGTGACCTAATTTATGTAGAAGGCGCACTTAAATATGTGGTTCAGGTATCCTCATAAGATCGCACGAGTTAGGGGTGAGACTTTCCCCTTCGGTTCTCTATTGTTCCTTAAGCAATGGGGAGGAAATCAGAAGGCACCATCAAACCGTTTAATAAAACGTCTTACATGGATTTTGATGTTTTAAAAAAGATTCTTTGTCTCAATGTATAATATAATATATCTGTAAAATATTACTCATATATGTCTGTAATTATTGAATTTATAAGAGATATTCTTTAAAAAAAAAAAAACACTAGGTTTGTTGTGTTGATTAGTAAACTAAGCAGATGCAGTGATACCTGTTGTAATGATAATGTATGCTTCTAAAATATTATTTGGATTATTCACACCTTAGCTTATTTAGTGAAAACAATTCCCAATGGTGTTTGTATAGGCTATTTTGAACAATGTTTATGTTATTTGAAAAGGAAATC
This sequence comes from Esox niger, assembly GCA_016801105.1. Classification (NCBI taxonomy): domain Eukaryota; kingdom Metazoa; phylum Chordata; class Actinopteri; order Esociformes; family Esocidae; genus Esox; species Esox niger. The sequence continues at coordinate 56,043 of JACXGJ010001974.1, forward strand.
AATCAACCCTTTTGGAAATAAATGAAGAAAAGAAAATAAACTTTAAAAGACACAAGAATATCTTGACCTTTGGATATGTGTAGATATACACAAGGTTTGATACATGCAAACACAGCTTTAATGAGAAAATTTAAAATTGAGAAGTAAATATAAGTAGAACTCATCTTGAAGGGTTTATCAAATCTACTGGCTTCTCAGTTCAACAAGCTTAAAGATGCCTGGGGTTTTTGTGAATATTAACCAATTATAATAAAACCCCATATTTAGGGTTGGTTGTGTAAAATGTTGTAGAAAAAGTAGAATCATTAACTTAACTTGAAAGTTTCATAGCAGGTAGTTTGGATGCCATGGGGTACATATCTGCACATATATGACATACCGTAGAACACAATTTATGGAGGACTGTTTTGGCTCATTAGTGCCACTTCTACAACTAGCGGACAAAAATCCTTGAATGCATCTTTAAGGTATAGCATGATATGCATTTTCTTTATTTAATTTAATTTAACTGTTACAATTGCAGATGTTTTAGTCATTATCATGACAAAAAAACACAACATTGACATTGTGTTCATTGTCATTGGCTGATGCATATTTGCAGAACCAATTTGCGTCTTTAACTAATTTGACATTTTGAAATTGGCACATAACAATGAGATATTTTAATTTATGTCCTAGACTTTTCTGTTCTTTACAATGTGTACCATGTTGGATTAGCAAACATACTTGGACTGCGTTACATCTGACTATGTAGAATGAATGAGTAGACAGAGCGTAATGAGCAAGTTAAACAAAACGTTATTTTCATTGAGTTTACCTCTTCCACTTGTGACTTTGTTATATTGTGTAACAAGGCTAATACAGCCATACAGAAAAGTGAGCAACAATATCAAAACAGATGCAGTAGTTCACTGGCAGTTTTAGGTTGGACTGAGTTAAGGTTTTTATATCCTTGGGAAAATATTTGCCTGTGTAATCGTCAGTGAGTGAGAGAGAGGAGTTCCAGTTAATAATCAACAAAAGAGGTGGATGATGTGTTTCCTTAACCTTTATCTCTTTCTCATTCTTCTATTTAAAGCCACACTGCAAGGGGTCCAAAATGTCATGTCTTTCTTAATTTCTTAACCAATATTTTTCCTTAGTTTTCCTTAGTTATTTTTCCATCTAATCTTTCGCTTTTAACTTCAAGAAATCTATGCGTCTCGTGGCTAATTTATAGGTAGGCAGATTAACTGTGCGGGGGTGATGTTACACGTTTTTACATCCCATTAATTGATAAATGTTACTGATATTCCTCAAACACACAGTTTTGTAAACCTCAATCATTTATTGTTTGAGTAGTTTACTCTTATTTACTAGTATAAAATAGTACCATCAAATTGTTTCGCTGAGCCCAAGGCCCCGCAGAGGGTGGTGAAGTCAGTGGAGCGCATCATCGGCTGCCATCGCCCTTCCGTGCAAGGCATCTACCATACACAATGCTTTGGGAAAGCAAGGAACCTCATAAAAGACTATAGCCAACCAGGTGCTGCTGTCTGATAGATGTTACTGGGGCATCAGGACACACTTCCAGACTCACAAACCATTTTTACCCCCAGACCATAATACTCTTCAATTAGCACCACTGGTCATGAACACTTCATATGCTCTGGTCACTTTCTATGTACATTCATGTGTATCAGTGCATTTTAATGCATTCATTTGTAGGTACTACAACACAAAAATATTTTAGATTTCTATTCATAGTGTATATATTCCCATTTCTACATAATTCACTGTTGCTATGTATATTCTGTATTTTCTCTTCTTATTATTTCTTCATATATTTCTTAATTACTACATAGATGTGAGGGGACATGTCACAAGAATTTCATTGTTCAGAATGATGCATGTGAACATGACAATGATGTGAATGATGCAGTGCACATGACAAATAATATTTTTCAAAAAGAAATCTAACACTAAATCTATTTGTAAATTTTTAAGTTGTCCTTCGCCATCTGAATTGCTTCATAGTCCTAGTAAAATGTTAAGCCTATAGAACAATGACCTGGATGAAACTGCAGTACTTGGCACAGTCCTTAATTTTAATTTTTTTATAGGGAAAGCCTACAGTAAAACTTGCACTAAATTGCTTCTTGGCAGCAAGGAATCTCAGATCTTTTTTGGAGCTTTAGTGGTGTTTCACTTCAACCACAAGTGGGTCATCTAGTCCAAATAATGGCCTCAAAAGAAGCTTTAACACTACCATTTAAAAGAGAAACTCAAGACTGTGAAAGTGGGGACTCCTGAATGGTGCAGTGACCACTGCTTCATAACCACAATGCCTGGGAGACGAACATTTGGTGGAGTTAATTGGCTTGGCAATGCCTGGGGGGTGGTGGGGTTTGTATAGGACGCAGTTGCTCTCTAGCGATTCCTTGTGTTAGCTGTAGTGGTAGCAAGCTTTGGTTGTTTGCACATTGATGTGTTCTCTTTCAGGCATGTAGGTGCTGTGAGTACCTCCTGAGTTAGCAATGTAGTAAGAAGCCAAGCAGCTTGGCAAGCTGAACATTGGAGGGTGTCTTCTATTTTGATATCATTGGCAGTCCATACATGAATATTTTTTGGTTAATATCAGCCATCTTATTTCAGGTACTAATCTGACGTTAGTCTATGAACATGGCTTATCAAGCTTTATGCAGAGCATCATTCGATTCCTGAGAAGCAGCGAATGAAGGTCAATCTACATTCCCCTTCAAGAATTCATAATGGGATGAGAACAATCCCTATATGTAACTGGTATGTTTGTAGCCTGTATACCCATTTGAAGTTACAACAACTAAAAATGTGTAATGAAGCTTGTGCAAATAATAACTATTGCCCCATTTTATCTATCTACCAGTGGCTTAGAGCTAAGGGAGAACGGCTGGAAATAGAACCCTGCATACTTATTCACCTCGCAATCAGGGAAGAAGCAAGATTCAACCAGGAATGTAGGTGATTTCATGAAATCCCCCAACCAGGCTTTGTCAGTTTTTACTTAAAAAATATATATTGAATTTTATTTCTCTGAGCAGTCAGATCCTTAGAGCAAATGAAACAAATGTGTTATTATTTACATACACAGATCTGATTGGCTGATCGAATGGAATATGCATTCATATTTTAGTCTGAATATGTAAATTCAGAAATGTCCTAATTACGATGTAGTTGTTGTTAATCAGGTGAGCGCAAAAACCAATACTGAAGTCAGACTATTTAGGGGAATCGTAGTTCCTAATTACATTGTGACATTGAGTAAAAGTCGCTTAAACAGGCTGATATTCCAGGCATTTTTTTTTTCAAACTGCTCTTACAAAGCAAGGACTTTCTCATTTTTATAAATTGGCATGTATATGTGTACTGGAGTCAGAGTTTTATTTTATTTTTATAAAACTAAGTCTCCTAACTTCCTGGTGTCAACATGACGCTGAACAGTTGACTTGTACCCAACCTGTCTTCCACCTGTCAAATTATTCATATTGACAATATTGATGAAGCTACTGGTCCTTAAGGGCACAGGTGTGGAATAGTCCTGCATTACAAACCAAAAGCAATTTAGGACCAGTTAACCCAGTTTTGTTTGGCAAAAACTATTTTAAGAACAGACACAAGGGCTCGATCACCAATACTCTGCACCCCACATGGAGAGAAAATCAACTCAAGTGGAGTTGATGCCTTGTGAAATTCCATTGAGGCAAATGGATAGTTTATACACATGGTTCAGTGTTGCCTGAAACAAATGAATCACTGATCCCTCGCTGTCAGCTAGCCGAGGGTGTCATGGTACAAATCTCAGTAGTGTCCCGCTAGGTTGTTTAACCTTGGACTTATACAGTGGAGAAGCAAGAATCACATTCCTATCTGAGTATGGCAGTACTGGACTGGTGCAAATGACCATGTTACATCACTGCCCTGTATTTAATTAAATATATTTCACTGATCACAGTCACAATATGTGTAGGGAGACAGAATGATTAATGTACTGGTAGCCTATTTAAGCATTCCTGTTTTTTGTTGAAGACTACTCGGAGCAGCTTAATGTTGATTGAGACACACCCAAAGGAAGAATACAGTTTACCTGTGGTAAAATGTTTATATATTTATACCTCCTGTTTTGCACAATAAGCATTCAGGGTTTGAACCACTCGGTTTATAAAGTAGAAAACCATATGGCACTCTGTAGTATTCCTTGATTGTTTGAAGTACTTACTATATTATTCTGGGTAAAACTGTACAATGAATAAACAATTGCAAAGGGTTTATAAAGTTGTAAAAATTACTTTATTAAGGATGACTGAATAATTTAACCATTTGTAAATAGCCAAAATGTGTTTGTTAAACATGTGCAATTACTTGTGGGTGCTTGCCAACTAGTCATCCAATATTTAATTACAGATTTTAACCTTTTATAAAGTTTTTAACCATTTACAAATTCACTTATAAATGCATTGATACATGCTTATAAGACAAACCCTTATTTATCATGATGCAACATTGTTTTTTATACAGATTTGGGAACTGTAGGGGAGGTAATTATTTTTAAGACTTCAGGGCAATTCATACTTTAAACATATTTGTTTGTTTTTAGTTCATAAAAACTAGCATGATTGCTATTGTATCCATTGTATCCATAAGAGATAACATTAGCTTGAAAGCTGTTGTATTCAGTACATCAACACAGACACCCTGTCACGTCCTGGCTATGCCCCTAGCCATCTTTGCGCTGGCTGGGGCCATAGTCAGGACATGGCCAGAAGAGGTGCCTCTAGGCACCTCTATGTGCTTTGGTCTCCCCAATTGGAGGCAGGTGTTCGTTATTGCCTCCAATTAGGGAACCTATTTATGTTGAATGTTTGCACACAGTTGGGTGGTTCATTTTGGTTAGCAGCCGTAGGCTGCGCAACCCAGTCATATTGTCTGCTTTGAGTTTGTATGTTTGTTTTCTTTCTTTCTTTCTTTCTTTATTAAAACATGGATTATTACCTCCATACAGTCTCTGCGCCCGTGTCCTTCCGGCAACATGACACACCCTTTCTTTCAATATATTTACAATTCTTTTTCATTAGAAATGTTAAGATACTTTGCATGTCCAACTATTCAATTTAACATTGTATTAACATATTTGACTTTGTTAACTTAGTAACTTAGTTGTATAATTTACATTTTGTATCAGAGACAAATAACATGGACAAAATGATAGACAGCCTGGAGCTAGGGCTTGACTGCACTGCCTTTGGGTAAGACAACCACTGACCAATGCTTTCTTTTACATTATGTTTGAGGGTGCCAGGCACTGATTTTTGCTCTTGTCATCAGGGTTGGATGTGATTTACATCTGGATACTTCACTGGAACTATCAAGTAGTGAAGCAATTCTTGAATCATTCTATGCTCCTTTTATGTGTTTGGCATTCATGTCTCGAATAACCACACTTTTTTTGGACCTTGGGTTGAACATTGGATTCCAAACATAGCATGTCTGCTGATTTCATGATGTACTGAATGCATTCAAGCTCCCAGTACCAGATGCAGTACAGCAAGCCCACGGCATTATTGAACCTAGCCATAATTGGTTGTAGACAAGGTGTTCTTTGCCCACATTGCAACGGTTGCTTCTCAGGTTGATGTTTAAGGAACACTGCACAGGTTAAAGCAACTCAACAAAAAATCTAGTGACACCTTCATGAGTACAGCTGCCATTCAACTTGATTAGAGCAATGTGTAGCAATGACAGTAGAATCAAGAAGTTACAATTTGACTTGCAATGGGTGGGACATTTCTGGAGGAGGCAAACCATGGGTAATGCCTTCTAGAAAGCCCAGTAGCATGTTAACTGAAAGCAAATAGCTTGCATTTGCCTTGTTTAAGCACACTTTTTGAACTGACTGACATTCAAGGTTTCCCCAGCAGCTGTTCTCAACAATTATATTGGCTAATATTTTATCATTTGCATTTTAGAAGATTAGCTTCCAACAAGAGGTTTTATTTGAAATGAATATCATCTGGTGATGGTCACTGTTATTTATTTTTTTACCGGTCGCTTGTAGTAGTAGTAACAGAAATATGTTTGTATTGTCATGATTGGGGATTACTGGCATATTAGACCTAGTGAATAGCATAGAGTGCTTTTTATTTTGCTATTTATTTGCTCATACTATTGGTCTAGTAGAACTGTTATACCAGGCTAGTCTATACATGGAATTTATCTGGTCACTGCCTTCAAACAGACCAGATTCTAGATGTTGCATCTTTGATGTCCTTGACACTTGTGGTTATAGATGTTAGCACAGATGGTCAGCATTAAGCAGTGTCTGATAGGGCTGAAGTGGTTGCAACTGTACCCATCAGGAGATGCCAGATGTGTTCCTGGTCCTCATCTGATGTTGTTGCGTTCTAATACAGGAATATATGTGGCTACATCTAAATACCTGCTTTGACTCAGAGGGCATACAGCCAAATTCTTACGATATATTACGTTAGGTCAAGAAACATTTGAGTGAAGAAAAATGAAATCACCTCAGCTTGGATATGAACTTGTGAACTCAGGGATGTTTCCAACCATCTACCACGCCTTAATAAAAATTCCACTATTGAACTTGTATTGCACTCGCATGGTGGCTGGGCATAACCCAAATCTTAAAGCCAGTACTATTCTACTTAACCTTAACCCTAACCTTAACTCCTATGCTGTGATACCTAACCCTAACCAAACCTTAACTTAACCTTTTTTGTAATATAACCTTAACCGAAACCTTAAACAAAACATTAACCCTAAGTTTAACCCCAGTGCTGTGATACCTATTGTTAACTGTAGCCTTAGAATGCATATATAACGTATTGATGAGCCATTTGCAAGATCATTGCTCGTCCATCCAAATGGGCTATCGCTACCTGGAGAAGTGGGAAGCGTCTCCATTTGGGGAGGCAAAAGTAACCAGTTCAAGACAATGCCTGGCAATTGCTGAAATTTCATGCATTTTCTGTAAATTTTTAATATATGATCAATTCTAGTAGCGTTTTTAATACATAATACATTTTAGTAGCAATCTTTATATATGATACATCTTAGTAGCGTTTGTAAAATATGATACGTTTTAGCAGATTCGTAATGTATCATACATTATGGTAGCATATTGTAACCTAAAGTAACGTAACATATCATACAAAATCAGGTGTCACAGATTTACCTATTATATATTACATACTCGACTGAGACCACATTGCTGCCTACATATTTGCTTTCATTAAGGTCCAGTTGAATTATAGCACAGAGCCTTTTGCTATAATTCCGTATGAAATTGGAGAAAACATTGGAAGGGATTTTTGAACCATCAGATAATTTGATATGTGCTTATGGACTCCCCTGCTTAATTCAAACCACAAGTTATGATTCAACCTGGAGACTCATTGTCAGTGGTAAACTTTAACTTTTAAGGTCAGTTAAATATGCATTCATGGATGTGTACTTGGATTTGTACTTGGACTTTTAGTAAGATCCACTTATAAGTTTCATTTTCCTGGCAGAGGCAACCCGGTTGTTGGCCAACATATTCAAGTTCATTATGTTGTTGAACATAACAAGAATGCCTTGACATCCACCACCATATTTTGCAGTAGGTACAGTATGAGGTCATTTTTTCTCTGTATTCAGCATGCAGGAAAATCAAAATAAAGCTCATTACCTGTGTATGGTTTTTTTAATGGTATTTTTTCATCTTTATCCAGGGTGTAAATAATTATAGATGTGACTTTAAATGTATTTGGTTTGTCCACAATACCAACCAGCACTACTGTACATGTCTTGCTTTTAATTCCAATTTAGTGGAATTAGCACCAGTACTTACATAAAAATCATTCGATGTTTAGCCTAACTATTAGATATAGTGCCTCAAAATGTCTTCTGCTAAAATTAGCCCTTCAAGCCTTTGAAATTGAGATGGTGTTTGGAGTTTAAACACTCAGATCATGGCAATGCTATGAGACATTACCATCCGTTAGTCCGGTTTATTCGCCCTCTCAGCTCTTGCTCCCGGCCGGTATGCAGGCATCATGTGCTATGTGGTTCAGGATCCGGTCAAGCAAACTATGTATTCTAACTTACACAACACACATGCACATGCACACAAATTAAGGCATACAGACACACACACACACACACACACACACACATGCGTTTACATTTAATTACATTTGCATTCATCTTAATATAGCTATGTGTGACATCACCGTGCCATAATCATATCAAGCACAATTGTGCATGTCAGTGCATTTAATAAAATAGAATAATGAATATGGGGGCGGGCTGGGGGCAGGGCATGAGTGCTTATGTTGGGATATTGGGGCAGTTCTACCTACATATTAGCTTTGACTCTAAGCCAGTGGAGTGGGCACAGTAGTAGTGTGGCTTGGAACTACAAAGGAAGGTGGAACACTAGGCGTGCTGCAACATTCTGATGCTGGGGTTTGATGGCTCAAATCAGGAGCCTGGATTAGGACATGGGAAAATAAAGTTAGTACTGTATGATGCTGTAGCACAAACATCACTCCATTCCCTCTGTGATGACTCATGGCTAAACCAGGTCCCACATTTCTCCTGTCACATGGTTGGTAATCAGAGAGTGCAGGACAGAAGTAGGTATGTGTCGCAGTGGGTAAGTCTGTTGTGCTTATGTGTGTGGGGCCACTTGGATCTCCCAGAGAGCCTCTGGCATCCCATAATCCCGATTTGACATTGTTACAGAAATAAGGAATTTAGATAGGCAATGGTCTTCTTTATTCAACCCATGAACCTATGAACCCAATGCTAATTCTATGGATAGTATATTTCGGTCTAATAAATAACAGTGGTAGCAGAGTGCAGCTCAAAGAACACCATTTCCACTGAATCCTCACATCGCTTGGTTTTTCAATTGCCAAAAACAACAACAGCAACCCACGTATAGCAGTAGAAATAACTTTTTACAAACAAAATCTTATTTGACAAATTAATTAATCTTTCCACAAAATGTAGTTGTTAGTTTTATGAAGGACACCACCATTGATATCATAATTCTTTTTAAATAAAATGTTAATAGTTCTAGGATATGTTAAGAATAAATATATTGCTTCCATATTTTGGTTGATATTATGGAGGATATTGTAGCATGCATTAGCGCCTCAAGTGGACATGGACAACAGGGCAGATTTGACACTATAATAGTTGTCTTTTTGTGTGTAGCCACATTATATAAAGTATTTCACAGAGGGGTGTCCGGTAGAGTGGGGTACTACCTTTGCCTAATAGAGACTGTACCAGTGAACAAGACATGCTAAGATGTAGCACACTATATTCAAATTTTATCAAATAAAAATGTATTCCCCAACAACAAAATGGTGGCTAGTGAAAATGCTGAGAGGCTAGTATCTTTGGAAAACCACTAGCCACAATGGCTGTTGAGCAAAAAATGTAATGTCAAGCACTGTTCGTGACCCTCTAAGGATTTGCCTCCCTAGACCATCACTGACCCACCAACAAACCGGTCCAGCTGGATGATGTTGCAAGCAGCATAACGTTCACCATGGGGTCTCCTTTCCCATTTGTCCCATGTGTTCAGTGTGAACCAGCCCTCATCTGTAAAGAGAATGGGGCACCAAGGGCGAACCTGCCAACTCTGGTGTTCTCTGGTAAATGCCAGTCAAGCTGCAAGGTGCTGGGCTGAGAGCACAGGTCCCACTAGAGGACGTCTGGCCTTCATGCCACCCTCATGGAGTCTGGTTCTGACAGTTTGGTTAGAAACATGCACATCGGTAGCCCACTGGAGGTCATTCTGTAGGGCTCTGGCAGTGCTCCTCCTGTTACTCCTCACACAAAGGAAAAGATGCCCTTCTATGGTCCTGTCCAGCTCTCCTCGTGTAATGGCCCTTCTCCTGGTATCTCCTCCATGCTCTTGAGACTGTATTGGGAGACACAGCAACCATTCTTGCGATGGCCATCCTGGAGGAGCTGGACTGCCTGTGCAGTGAAAGCCAGTGAATGTCAGCAAGGACAGGTGCGATGTTGGCAGATTATTTTGACTGTCTCAGGATCTTTGCAGCACTGTTTTGAATGAGCTGTATATGATGAATAGATTTTTCTGGCAGGCCCCCTACTACTGTAGTCCCATAATCAATTCTGGAAAAAACAAATGAATGGATACGATTTTCTGCATCAGGGAAGGTGAGAGAAGGACTTAGGCGAGAAATGTTCTTAAGGTGAAACAAGAAACCAGGCAAGCCTAGTTTTGCCAGCCCAAAATAAAAAAGGCAACCTCTCAAGATTCAAATCCAGGGCACCCACACAGATGGCTGTGTCATTAACCACAATACCACAGAGCTGGACATTTGATTGGTGTCAGTCCAGCCTCTTGTGTCTGCCCTGAACAAATCCTCCTTTGCCCCTGGCTATTTTATCAGTTATTTGGCCTTTCGTGAATGATATTTATACAGTTAAGCTGACTAACGTTTCTTAATAAGTTTACCTCCACCCCAAATAGCATCTATGAACTGTATGGTGTTTGCCACTGGCCTATTTAACAGCGTATTAGCCAGTAGAAGGCTTTACCAGTATTTAGATAAAAGAGGCAGAAACAAACAGGAAAATCCACCTTGGTGCAAGGACCAGGAACCAGCAGCAGCTCAGGAGTGGGACCAGAACCAGGAGCAGGAGGAGCAGGACCAGGGACGCCAGGCCGTGCCTGCGAGGCAGGGACACCGGGTTCCATCGGCTCTGGGTCTGGGACGCTGGGTTCCATCGGCTTGGGGTCTGGGACACTGGGTTCCACTGGCTCAAGATCTAAGACGCAATACATGTAAAGATGCTGATTTAAGAAAAATTAGGAGTGGTCTCTTAATCTTTTCCAGAGCTATATATATATATATATATATATATATATATATATATATATACACATACATATAATATGTGTCCATGACAAACGTCTTTAGTAAAGTTGTACTAGAAGATTGATAGACCAAATGTTACAACGATAGCAACAGCACGGCAGTGAGAGTTGAGAAAAGGGGAGAAGACAGTGATGATCTGGATACAACAGATAGCAGCGAGGCCTTTTTAACACTATGTACAAATTGTTGTTGCCCGATAACAAGCTCTGTTCATTATGGGAGTCAAAATCAAATCAATAATATCTCCCTATATCTTTGACTTGGGAAATCAGGTAAGGGGATGGGTGGCTTAGTTTGTATCCAGTGTTGTCTGACAATTGTCAATTATGTCTTTATATTCATTTTGGGGATCAGGGGCTTCAGCCTTTCTGACCTCCTGAGTGGGCAAACTTTGTGCAGCTCCCATCTGACAGTAGTCTCAGGCACTTTGACATTCAGTGTGGAACGAAAAGTCTGTAGATCTCTTCATGTTAGCCTGGGGTTCTAAAATACTTCTATGAGCATCTTTGTCTTTGGTGGGACAGCCTGTCATATGTAGATTGCCAGGAGATTGTTTTTCCTCCATTTATAGAAGATCCACCAGACAGTCAAATGATGTACTTTGAATTGCTTGGAAATGTCTTTGTAACCCCTGCCAGACTCATGGGGATCAATAATTCTCCGTGTGGCGTTCTCAGGTAAGTCTGTAGATCTGGGCATGATGTGGTGACACCCTGGTTAAGAACAAACAAGCTTTTCATTTCTATGGAAGGCTAGACCCACCCAATTAATTTCAAATGTATATTTCCAATGATTTTATAATGATTTGCTTCTGTTTTTGTGCATCTGATTCTAATTTTAGGCCTTAAATTAGAAGGTAACTCTGGAGATAAAACTGAGGAAATACATTCATGTTTATTTTATTTGCATAAATGTTTTTAAAGTTTTTTGTGTGTGATTAGTTATTGGATTACCATTACCAATGTCTCATTTAGCTCTCATTTAGCACCATACATTAAAAAAACTTTCCTCGGGGTGCACTTACTTTTTCACATTGGTGACACATTTTGGCTAATGACAGGGCTCTTTACAGCAACATTATTTATCATGAATTTGTAGTAACTTTAAGACCTTAGAAAAAAGATATATGTAATATAACATAAAAAATATATGTTTCTGTTTTCTTCCCTTTAGGCCTACTTTCTTAGTGAGAAATTGTGTGAGTATCTATGACTGAATTTCCTGAAAATATAGATAATTTTCCTAAGATCTTCGTAGGATCTTGAAGATGGAATTGCCTTATGGAATATTCATTGTAGCTTAAGTGTTTGAATGACCGGACAACTTTCCTTTGCATGCTCCAAGTCCTAACCACTCTTGTCTTCATTTTGCTCTCTGTTCTCTATACCGTGCCTTGCAAAAGTATTCACCCCCGTGGGTTTTTATCTATTTTGTTGCATTACAGCCTTTAGTTTAATGTTTTTTTATCTGAATTGTATGTGATGGATCAGAACACAATAGTCAAGTTAGAGAAGTGAAATGAGAAAAATATATTCATAAAACAATTTTTTTTAAATAAAAACTGGAAATTGGAATGTGCATATGTATTCCCCCCAATTGTTATAAAGGCCATAAAAAGCTCTGGTGCAACCAATTACCTTCAGAAGTCACATAATTAGTGAAATGATGTCTACTTGTGTGCAATCTAAGTGTCACATGATCTGTCAGTACATATACACACCTTTTTTGAAAGGCCAAAGAGGCTGCAACACCTAAGCAAGAGGCACCACTAACCGAACACTGCCATGAAGACCAAGGAACTCTCCAAATAAGTAAGGGACAATGTTGTAGTGAAGTACAAGTCATGGTTAGGTTATAAAAAAAATATCAAAATCTTTGATGATCTCTAGGAGCACCATCAAATCTATCATAACTAAATGGAAAGAACATGGCACAACCGCAAACCGCCCAAGAGACGGCCGCCCACCCAAACTCACGGACCGGGCAAGGAGGGCATTAATCAAAGAGGCAGCACAGAGACCGAAAGTAACCCTGGAGGAGCTGCAGGGTTTCACAGCAGAGCCTGGAGTATCTGTACATAGGACGAAAATAAGCCGTACGCTCCATAGAGTTGGGCTTTATAACAGAGTGGCCAGAAGGAAGCCATTACTTTCAGCAAAAAACAAAATGGCATGTTTTGAGTTTCCAAAAAGGCATGTGGGAGACTCCCAAAATGTATGGAGGAAGGTGCTCTGGTCTGATGAGACAAAAACTGAACTTCTCGGCCATCAAAGAAAACGCTATGTCTGGTGCAAACACATCACTTCACCCAAAGAACACTATCCCCACAGTGAAAGATGGTAGTTGCAGCATCATGCTGTTGGGATGTTTTTCAGCAGCCAGGACTAGGAAATTGATCAGAGTTGAGGGAAAGATCTATGGTGCTAAATACAGAGATATTCTTGAGCAAAACCTGTACCACTCTGCGTGATTTGAGGCTAGGACAGAGGTTCACCTTCCAGCAGGAAAATGACCCCAAACACACTGCTAAAGCAATGTTCTACAAAATATTCACTTTAGGGGGGTGAATAGTTATGCACATTCACTTTTATTTTGTTCTATTTGTTGTTTGATTCACAATCAATAAAAAAACATCTTAAAAGTTGTGGACATGTTCTGTAAATTTAATATGCAAATCCTCAAACAATCCATGTTAATTCCAGGATGTGAGGCAACAAAACACGAAAAATGCCAAGGGGGTGAATACATTTGCAAGGCAATGTATGTGGCATGAATATGGAGGTCTTCTTAGACCAGGAAACACAATAATAGCTAGGCTTTGCAAACTGACTGAAGAAACCTGTTTAAAAGGGGTGGAGCACCAGAGCCAGTAATGCCTCATAACACATCAACCCAATCAAAGGGCTTCGAAAAATGGTGTTCACAAATAATATTAAGCGTAGTTAGCTACACACATGACAGGACCACAACAACTAGTTGCAACCATATTCATGTCCCTCATCCATACAAAGCCATATCCTACTGTCTCTCCCTATATATCTTAAACATTTCAGTCAAGAGATTGTAGATACATTTATGTAGAACAACAGTTTTGAAGAGGCGTTGCCATTTCTCAGATGCAACACAATTGCAGAGGGCCAGAGGATTACAGTGTACACTGCTTTTACAATATACCCTGCTTCCTTCATCTCCAGTCAATAATCAGTACTTTCAATAACAATACAATACAGACCATCGACCACACTTAAACCAAACTTATACCAAAGTCGCTTAGTAGACATGCTAAAATGTGTCTTTTCTTCAGTGTTTAAAACAGAGTAGGAATGGTCGTACTGACTTATTTTGGACAGAGCACACTTCTCCCAAAACAGAATTCACATTTTGTTCAATGTTTTGATCCATTTTCTGCAATGTTGCAATCCAGCACATGGATCAACTCCCAGCGTGAACGGTTTCCTATCCATTCCAAAAACAGTAGCGATTTATGAATACAGTACCTGTCAGTCATTGAATGGGTGTATAGGGGAGGTTACTTGAAACGTAACATCCAATTGAATGCCTTTGCTCCACTCAAACCATTTTTGAAATACACAGGTTACCAGACCTCCAAGGAGGCATGACAAGCATTGAAGTTACGGCCTGACGGGTCCATGCAACACACATTTTATGCTGTTTGAATTGGCTGCATTTGAGTCTGTGGCCATCCAGAATGTATTTCAAATTACTTTCCAAGTACCTTGCCTTGGTTCTTTATGGAAGATAAACATTGCATCATAATCACAGAAACATAGGGACTAGTGGAGTCAGACTCTAGAAAATGTGTGTGAGAACATGGCTTTGCGTGGTTATGCGCAGTGAAGCACATGGCTTTGTGCAAGCATTTGAACAAATATATGTCTGTAATTCTTCTGTCTACTGCTGTGTCTGTATCTCTCTATGCTGAAGCCAGGGTTGTATGAAAGGATTGTATATTTTTAGAAGAGCCGGTTGGTTTAGTCTCAGGCCCAGGCTTGGCCTCTGCTAGGCCCTGCACTCCGTTCATCATGACAAACTCTGTTAGTCAGTTAATCTCTTATGTTCATCTCCGTTGGGACCAGGACCGGCTTCATACTAGAAGCAAATTATTTCTCCCAGGTCAGATCTGAAAATCCGGCCCCTCTGCAGTGTTTTATGTATTCTTAAACACGTAGATCAAGAACTCCAGAGATCAAAAGGGACTCTGTCTACTTTAAAGGTTTTACACTACAGAATTCTTGGAACACGTGTGTCATCATTGGTCTTTGTGCCAAGAAGGACCGTATTCCTTATATAATGCACTTCTTTTGGCCCAACGACCATAGTCACTATGTGGGGAATAGTGTGCCATTTGGGATTCAACCTTGGGTTCAAGTGCTAAAGTATGTCCTGGACAGTCCTATCCTCTCTGTTTACTGCTTGGTAGTGAAGGGCTGATCATTCCACACAATGTCACAGTTGCTTTTGTTACCGTGAACATGGAGTTGGATTTATATCAACATCGTGACTCTAGAGACTCCGTATTTAGTATAACATTGTTTGAATCTCCAGACACTCCCATCTTCAGCATAACATTGTTTGAGTTATCATTGATTTACTGGTTTTCCTGTTGTCATTTTTCCTTCCATACACATTCTGATGGAGGATAATTGGTTTTACAATAAGAATGTACATTACATAAGACATATTAGGTCCTCCTTAAGCCATCCTTCTAAATAAGTGGATATGCATGAACACACACATGCGCATTAGGCTTACGTACCTTTATTTTAAAGCTTAATATTAGGGATGTTAGAATACATGGGAACCATTACTAATGTGTTAGAATTCAGACATATGTGCGGATATTTAATATAATACATTTGTATGTTTGTTAAATTATATATATTTATTTTTGTTCATCTAACCGAAAAACTCTACAAGGGGAGTGAAATAATAGATTTTTTACACATTTTCCTCCAAACGGTGTATATTTTTCAAAAGAAAGTAGTGGTGACATCTAGTGGTTCATAGTGGTACCTCAAAACAGTTTCCAGCTGGCTGACTCAAAAGTCTGCCCAAGTCACATGTATACAGCCTCCAGGGGATAATAATGTTAACAAAATATTTATGGCTTGATTTAAAGTGCAAGTATAGCCAGTATTGCGAGGGCTATAAAGAATCTACAAACAAATCCTTATATTTACTGAAAGATGGAGAATATAGTGAAATGGTCCATGTGTGAGACTTGGGTAGTGCAAGAATGTTAAATTGAAAAATCTGCCACTGCACCATTCAATCAAACTCTTTGGATTTGGTTTAATAAAAAATATTGACAAAAATCATCAAAGCAGTTTTATTTCAATATCAAATTGTTTCTGGGTAACAATGATGCACTTTGTTTTCCGATTAAATGGTTCAAAGGAAACTAAAACAGCTTATTGGAGAATATCAATTTCTCAAGCAACCATCGATAGGACTGTATCTACAACTGGAAAAGGTTGCTGGTAAAGAGGTTTACAACTGATTTGTCGATTAACCAATTTACCACCTGGTGGATGTCCCTGGCACATAAGAAGTTCATAATAAAATTTGAGGCAATTGGCTAATTCTAAATAGAGGCATCTATGTGCCTATGTGTAAGAACACAGTTACCCAGAGTTAATTAGACAAGAGAACCCCATTTTCAGGTTCTCAAACATGATGAATTTGATTTCTTGCATCTTTTATCTTCGTAAGCCACTTTTGCTTTGTAATACTTGAGAAAATTAAACAATAACAATCCCAATACCTATGGCACTTTAAACAGTGGGTTAATTCCAACAATATATTGTTTCATTTCCGCATGAAGACGTATGCTTGCCTTGCAAGCAGATATTAACGCAGCTGGACTGGTGGAAAGACACAAAATGAGTGATGTGTTTTTACTGATCGTGCTTCATTCCAATAATCCAGAGTTGTATGTACCGCTACCTCCTCACAGCCAACGAGATGCCCAAACCCAAGAGTCTGTTGCAAGTTTGGTGACGTCCTTGACCTTAACCCTGAACATACTACAAACCCGATTCCAAAAAAGTTGGGACACTGTACAAATTGTGAGTAAAAAAGGAATGGAATACTTTAGAAATCCCATAAACATATATTTTATTCACAATGGAATATAAATGACATATCAAATGTTGAAAGTGAGACACTTTGAATTGCAATGCCAAATATTGGCTCCTTTCGGATCTCATGAGAGCTACCAATTC
>JACXGJ010001975.1:0-73265 GCA_016801105.1 Esox niger
AATCCTTACCTGACATTTGCGTCTGAAGCCGAGCCTCTAACTCTGCTATCTTTAACTGAAGACGACAGTTCTCCCTCGTGAAGTAGCTACAACAAGTGCAGTGAAAAGGCATAATAATGGTACTTAGCTTCGGGTAGGTAACAGCAAGCAGCGTACAGCACGTCAAAACTCCCACAATGCAGCAGTGCAATCTCGATCTCTCTACATGCTTTGTAAGTAGGAAATCCTGCAAAATTAGCAGTTTATCAAATATTTGTTCTCCCCACTGTATATCCTTGTCCTATTCATTTGCATCACAAAAACCTGGCATTCTAACAGCAGTGTGTAGACTTTTTTTCCGGCCACAAACAACCGCTACGGGACATATGTTTTAAGGAGCCATATACTAGCCTATGTAAAAACCAACATCAAGTTTCCAAAAAGCACATAGGAAAATGTGTTAGGGTCTGATGAAACCAAGGTTGAACTTCTCAGCCATAATACCAAAAGTTATGTTTGGCACAAAAACAAATCTGCTCATCACCCAAAGAACACCATACCCACAGTGAAGCATTGTGGTGTCAGCATCATGCTTTGAGGCTGTTTTTCTTCAGCTGGAACCAGGGCCTTCAGGGGTGGTCAGGGTGGAGAGAATAAAAAACAGTTCCAAATACCAGGCAATGTTGGCACAAAATTTTCAGGTGTCCATTAGAAAGCTGAAGAGGAAGTTCAACTTTCAGCAGAACAATGACCCAAAGCACACATCCAAATCCACATAAGCATGGCTTCACCAGAAGATTTACATTTTGGAATGGCTCAGCCAGAGCCCAGACCTGAATCCATCTGAACATCTGTGGGGTGATCTTGAAGAGGGCTATGCACTCTGACAGAGTTGGAACACTTTTGCAAAGAAGAGTGGGCAAATATCGCCACGTCAAGATGTGCCATGCTAATAGAGTCAAACCCAAAAAGACTAAGTGCCGTAATAAAATCAAAAGGTGCTTCAACAAACGGTGTGCACACTTATGCAACCAGGTTATTATTTTTCCCTCTCAAAGATTTCAGTTTGTTTTTCAATTGAATTGTTCACGGTATAGGTCACATTAAAGGTGAAGAAATTTCGGACATGATTTGTCTTTGTCAAATTTTATTACATCACAAAAACGTGACACACTTAGAGAACCCTTCAGATTCATGATACCATAGAAATGGTTATCGTGCTGCAGCCCCCACCACCCGATACCGGATAAGTGGATGAAGATGAAGACAAACACCTTGCATTTTAACAAGTGGTGTGTCGATTTTTTTATATCCACTGTACATGTCTATAAAGAACACTTTAGTCGCAAAAAAAATAATAACATCCACCAATCTGGAGGTTCTCTATTATAGTTACTAAGTGTTGCAATTCTTTTCCTAACCAGTCTAATTGCTTCGAGACACAGTTAAATTACATGGATCAAGCTCAGAAAATGTTTCTGGTTTCACAACATCAGTTAGAAAAACTGTGAGAATCCAAAACGACTAGCACCGATGTAAGACAATTTGTTGAAAATGATTTGGACTCATCGAGTCGCAATATACTGTTGAAGCCTGATATGGATTTACATGAGAATGTTACGAGATACTCTGCCATTTTTTAAAGATTCTTGATTGTTAGACAGAGGAGCTTGACACAAATACACTGATTTTAGGTCTATCCGGGTTTGAGACTGGGCCTGATGTAGTAAAGATGACTGAGACTAAGCAAACTGTTGACCAAAAGGTTAACCTTGTTGATTAAATTTTTGATAATGTGCTTGCGAGGAGTAAGACGAATGTTGAATATATCCTAAATAGAATGCACAGGTCTGAAGATTTGACTTCATGGGCTTGAAATGGTGAAATCCATTTCAAAGGAGAGATAATTCAGGGTTCGCTCATGTTGACTCTGGTTAAAAGTATAAACAAACGTCTTGCAACATCATTTAGCCACACCCCTGGCACCTACTTCCAGCACCACTTCTCCCGCATCTGGTTATCAACCAACCAAAGCTTTCTTTGTACCCCTTACCACAGACCCCACGCCATGGCTTCCATTTTAATGTTTAAAAAAAATATCATTTATGATTCATTGTCAAAATGTATGTTTTTGCCTTTAATTATTGTTGTATGAAAAGTACTATGTAAACCATTAATGTGGTTTTACGAATGTTTTTATATTTTTATAATAAAGCTGACATACATATGATTTACTTTTCTATTTCTTCAACAACCATGACACAAATTAAATGATTCACAAGCTTGAGCATGTTGTATGCAATTAAACATTTGTTTATCACGCATACTCTGGTACATCTTAGATACAAACTTTGAGACTAGCACATCATTTTTCGTGAATCATCAATATAAAAATTCATCGTTTCTTTATACCTCAGACCTCTTGTTATTAGATAGTGGTTGAAATAATTTCCTGGACTTGATTTGAACAGTATTCCACATTCTCAAATGTTTGCAGAAATGCACTCATTGACTTGGGAAAAATGTCAAATCTGGGGGTTTCCAAAACTGTCATATAACCTTCCAATGCTATCATGTGTGATGTGAATAGCCAGCCAATGCTCCCCTGGAAGATTGGTTGGATGTGTATTAACAATCATCACTGATGCAACATCTTGGACTGGTCCACTATGTAGTTGGTCGCATGCCAGCACACCATAGAAATTAGTCTTAGATTAAAATTGTTTCACCACACCAGTCAAATCTGCGGATTTCATTTCCACGCCGTTTTCCTAATAGTAGTCAACCATGACTTGTCTATGGTTCGGCACTTCGATAATGGAGCAACCAAATTGATTGTGTGGGGGCAGTGGTTGTCTGAACATCATTTGAAGTCGTACATTTCCTGACTTGATCAGCGATAGGTGCTGACCACATTCCTCATCCGGTCCGCAGTTGAATGCATAAAGGGCATAGCCATGTAAGAAGTCAATAGCCAAGGCTTGGTCCTTTAGGTGTTTTCCTAAAGCTAAGGCCAATTGGTAAAATATATGCACTACAGACCCAGTTGTTGAATCTGGTTCGAATGATTTGCTAGGAAGTTGCTGAACAACTACATATATATAGCCAATTCCAAATTATGTTTGAAATTAAATGGATATTTTTGTGTAACTTCCTGTAAAACTGTCATTGTCCACCAATCCCATGAAAACATTTTGGCAGGGGCCCTGAAAATAGGTTTTCCTGGTGGCAAACGCGACCTCAGGTGGAACTGTATTTGGACCCATTTTAGATTAATTCAACAAATGAACAATAGACCCCTTATCAATCCTTGGGTTTCTTCCTATGACACAAGGGTGTTCTCAATGATCACGTAAGCTAAGCAGTTAAAAGCAACACTTTTGTCTCTGCATTCGCTCCTAACAGAAACATCTGTTAACCATATACATTCTAATGACAGCCCACTAGGACACAACTTAAGTTCATAGTTATACATGTCTATAATAAACAATGAAGAAACATTTAATGTGTACGTATACATAGAATTGAAAATGTTTGTTTCTTTCATCTCCTGCAGGGTCCGTAACATCCATGTGACTTGCGGCATCCTTGAAAAACAAACTGGCCGAAAATTGTGTCTAACGTATCACATCCATACTGCAGAATACTCTCTATAACAGCTCTGTAGGGTTATGTGTTGCTACTCTGGCTAATTAAACGATCACCCAAGGAGACGTCCAATTGTGAAAACACCAACATGTGCTCCAACATCAATATTAGTTCCGTCCGGTTTAGTGACGTTTACGCATAGGTACAACAAAGTATTGTTTAAGTCTGTATTGTTCGGCCTTCTTAGGGAATTTTTCCTAGCCACTGAAATCCAACACTACTGTTGTTTGGTTATTGGGGTTTAAGGCCGGGTGTTTTGTAAAAGCACTTTGTGACAACTGCTGTGTAAAAAGCGCTTTATAAAATAAAATAATTGTGATTCATTGATTGAGGTAAAGGTAGTCTTTGCCTTTTCCTGCAATAAACAACCCCAGAGGGGCAGTGTCTGATATTGCTGTTAGGGTTGGTATTTCAGTGTAGGAATTTTTCTCAATAGATGTCAGTGTGAAAGGAACTGTGAATAAATCATGTTCTGTTTTCATACAATCACCAGACATATGGTGTAAGCGTGCCATCTTTCTAAAATATGTTCTTAATTGACCTTGTGTTGTTCCCTTAAAGTGCCTTCCGAGCGGAATGTTTTCCATGACTCTGGTTTTTGTTTCATTCTTGCATTTTTATTATTTTGTAGGTTCTCAGGGGGTCTCTTTCTAACACTCTGAGTCATAACCATATATCCAGATCCATCCTGTTGTTTTGTTTGGCGTGTTGTAACATTGCTGACAACTTCGCCCACTATATTACTCACTGCATTTTTCAAATGTGGTTTTGCTATTGATAACCCACACTTCAACAAATGTATTGCCATCCGGAAAAGTCCTCGGAAAAGGCCCCCTAGACTAGCCCCATACATTGCAGCGCTACCCTGATAACCTTGTGTTGTGTATTATTCAACATACCTCTGAGTATCATAGTAGAGTTTCTGAGGTTGCATCTTATTGTCTAAAATGTTGTTTAAAGGGTCTGAAGTGTAAATTTGCAGTCACCTTT
The DNA here is from genome assembly GCA_016801105.1 of Esox niger. Lineage (NCBI taxonomy): Eukaryota > Metazoa > Chordata > Actinopteri > Esociformes > Esocidae > Esox > Esox niger. Next base: position 4,618 of record JACXGJ010001975.1, read on the forward strand.
CCCACTACCAATGAAACCAACTGATTCTTATCAGATTTGACTTGAATACAGATCTCATTACACTGAGATCTGTGAGATCTGTATTCAAGAGGTACATAGTATGGCTTGTGGTATGTTACTGTGACAACTTAGTTTTTTTTCTCAGCAATATGTTCAGTTCTCAACAGTGGGACATGGCTGTCCCCAACTTTTTGATAATCAATTATATCTGTGTAGAGGTATAGGGTGTTGTACCTTGCCAGAATATCTGTGGGGAATGGGCCGTACCATGGGGCGTATCACCGTTCACCTGGTTATAAGCTTAATATGTTCCAACTTTGCACAACATTTTAAAATGGGGTTTGCCTTTTAGAAACATTATATTTTAATTCCATCATTACACACCCATACACCATGTGGTTTTATAAATGTTGATCTGTGCCACTAGTTTTCCTGGTGCTGAGTTAATATTTCCAAGTTTTGTCATGTTTTGAGTCATATACTTCAAACGCGTTTTCACCAAATGTAAAAGTCTTCCACGTTTGTAGGTATTGGAACTCTATCAATCAACTTCCCAGTCACCTTTCAAATCCATACCTTTGGCAAATTTTGAGGTATAGCTCGAACTCGAATTTCTTGGATGGACATGTCTTGACGAGTTACTGGGCAGCGTTATGTAGAAACCACCATCAGGCATTCTGGTTGCAGTCGATGTAAATGACATGGTCCTTTTATCCAGTTTGTAGATCGAGGACTTGCTCCAATGATATCCAGCTTTTGAATTTCTCAAGACAAATTTTCTTCCCTTTCTGTACTTTCTCATCAAGAACGGCTTCCACTTCGAAAGTTTTATCCTTAGCCACAAGTATTTTTCGTAATTCCTGTTCATAAAAGGTCCCAACCTTCACATCACCTTCGAAATATCTTTTATTCTTTATTCAGGAAGTACACGCAGAATGCATTCTGTTATTGTAAAATATTAATCTGTGTACTCTTTCATAGCCCTTCGTAAGTCTCACAGCATCTCCAAATTGTAACTTGTAACTTTACCATTTCTCATCATTGCTTTACCGTACAGGTTCTTGAGAACTATTCTAACATTTGTTCACCAACCTCAACAGGCTTCATCTTAAGAGACCAATGGTCTTTGTTCTCAGCATTGTTAGAAATGTTAGAAGTTTATACATGAAGTTGTTTAGAGCATTTGCCTCAACACCGTTTGATAAAATTTTCGGTCAATCATCAGATGTGTTCCTGACCGTTTCTATATGCTTTTTCAGAGTATTAAAACGCTATAAACTGCCATGGACTTGGTTATTAAAAGGTCTACAACCATCAAATCCACTCTTGATATCTTTGTGCATCGTCTTTTTATCATTAAACCCACATAGATACATGTATAAACAACTGAATTTACCCATCTTTAGACAACAGTCTCCTTGCCCGGGTCACATATAGATTGCTCATGAAATGCATCCATGTATTCAACCCTATTCTCACTCAGTCTCTGTGTGATGTCCGGCTCCGTCTTGAGCTCATGCAGAAAGTTCTTGGCCACCATGTGAACATCGGCCAGTGGTGCTTGAAAACCTGATGCATTTAAAGCCATGATCAGCATGTTTCAGTCGCGGTGTTAAAACTGTCCCCACTATGTCATCATAATGGGCCTAAATAAAATTGTCAGGTGGGTTGAGACAATGTCTTCTCCGGCTCGGGTGGTCCATTTCACATCCGACGCCTGCTTTTGGAGAATGACCAAAACAGTATGTTCCAGGATCATACCCAATGTTGCTTTGATGATCTTTAAAACTTGTGGTGCAAGGCCTTTGTCCATTTTGTGATACCTTTGAAATGCGGACAAGAGTTATGACAGACTAAGAGTTCCTAGCTGAGCGCCAAGCTGGTTGTGCCAATGGTAGTTTCTTGGTGGGTATGTCGGTGGAATCGAGCTGTCGGTGTCTGGGGTACCATAGCAGGGTTTCAACGTTGTCATCCAAGGTATCGCACAGCCAGTCCTCAGCCTTGGGTTCTTCAAACTCCAGTTGGTTGTATTATTGAGACACGTTTCGTAAAGTCTGCCGACTGCTTGATAGTCACAGGTGGTCTGTCTGTTTTTATGCTGTGTTGAGGACTGTGTTAGCTTATGGTGTGGCTTCAGGGTTGTATATCAGCCGAGCAGTCGCACTCTTAACACAACTGCATTGTCAGGAAATTGTTCCAATCTAAAAGAGTCATACTGTTTCATTCCCTCGATAATAACCAAATAAAACACTTTTGGAAAGGTGGTCCATAAACTGGCATTAAAGACTATTTGATTAGTCAAACCAGCCTTTAACTCTAGGCCTTCATGTTATTCATTAAATGCAACCTCTGCTATCTCAGGGTTGAAAATGTACATGAAATGAACATAAGCCTGGGGGTTAAGTATTGCTGAAGCCTGGAACCTTAAGACACATTTGTTAAGCCTCAAACATATTGCTGCTGTTATGACACCTGTCTAGGGTGTTTATCAATGGTTGTAAAACATCAAACATGAACACAATAATTCAAACACAAATAAAGTCACGGGACATGCATACGTCATCTTCGAAGTCCTGCACTAACACACGTCACCCCAGAAGTCCCACCTACCAAACTGAATGTCCCGCCCACCTGTCAAATCAAACTGGAATCACCAAAGTGACAGAATAAACTTTACATGTACTACTCTATGTGCCTGGAGGCCAAAGTTATGTTTTAATCAAACCTAATCAGAGGCAGCTGCTCACTAATGCCTCTGAGTGGGGATCTTATTTAAGTTGCTTTAGATTAGCTTTAAGTTGTCGGTCATTGTTTGTGTGTGACACGCTAGTTCACGGTTGTTTTCTGCTTAGTTATTTTGTACTTTCAGAAGAGTAAAGCATTTTAAAATAATGGCTACCTCAACACACTCTGTGCCTCACGTCCTTTACCTCGACTGGGACACTACTGATATTTTGATGTGTGCCATTCGATATTAAACAAAGACTCTTTGGAATTCTTTCTGTTCATCTGTAGCATTGTTAGTCAGGCCTCCCCACTGTTTCTAAATGGCCACCAAGGTTGCCATTATATTGAGCTAATATATGAGTCTAATATGGAATGCTCTGTTTGTAAAGCTGATGCTTTGCTGTAACTTACTTACTTTAGATAATTTAAAATGCTACTACATATGCAACTTCCTACAAGAATGCAAGCTTTACACAAGAATCCAACTCAGCTTTAACTCCATAGCATTGTTTGCATTGTAGTTTCGTCACCATTGCATACTTTTTTCTTGGTTATCTTTCAGTGTCCTTGTCCATGTACACCAGTGCCAGTTCTCTTCTGAATAGATCAATAACAAAATGATACCACAATCAGAAAGGTCACATTCAACCCAACTCAAAGGTATGTTGCTAGGAAATTGTAGGAAAATAATAATTTTAAAACGTTCAGTATCGAAGTCAACTTAAAAACTGGTCAACTATATTAGCGTTCTTTCAGAGTGAGTACAAACTTAATCAGAAGTCTGCTCATTGTTTTCTATTAAATGTAATTCATTTGTACTTAGCACAGGCCCCTGGTGTCCTAGGGCAACTTTGGAGTAATTTCATATACATACATTACATATAGGTCATTTTAGTTATTTCCTTTGTGGGTTTGTGCATTTCATTGGAGTGTGGGATTTTATGAGAGATATAATGTATGAAGTAAATGGCAACTTGCATCTCTGCTTATTCATGATCTACCTGATTTTGATGTCAGCCTGTATCCTGACTATGCCACTTAAATTCTGCTTCTGACTTTATTTGACTTTGTGCTCTACTCCAGTCTCCACAAGGTTCATTACAGGTAGGCAGCGGCCTATGGCCCCATGAAAATTCAAACTGAAAAAAAATATAATAAATTATAGTTTTCTTATATTTTTTGTCTTAAGATCGTGTTACTAAATGATTCTCCCAATTAAAAAATGATTTCTAATAGATATGTCACTACGCGTGACGCACAGTGATGTTTTTTAAATAGTAAATACTCGTATGTAAGCAGGGAAGAAAAAAGGATGGAGGTGTCATAAACGTATATAGTGTTAGAAATCATCCGTTTCGTATAGTGATTAAAATAATGATTGTGTACCCGGTTGACAAGGGAGAGAGTTTCAATTGTTTATTGCTGCATTTAATAGTCCAATGTTCATGATGTTACAGCCTCAATACTTGGTCTTACAAACTCAATCTCAAAGACACTTCCGGTCATACCTCTACATTATAGACAATGCAACCCAGAATGCACAACACAGTAATGTAAGCCCATTGGCTAATTACTGTCATGCTTTGACTGAACGTGACTTCACGTGTTCAAAAAACTGTTATTTTGTTAACTAAAAATAACAAGAATACATTCATAAACTTCAACAATAGCTTAGCGACTGCAGCTATTACTGAATATGTCAGTCACATAAGAAAGTGCTATCCCTGACCTGTACTATCCAGAATGGCCACATGACAAAGGTTAAGAATACATTGATTCAAGTCTTTCATGTTGTTCTAACATCACACATTTTGATTACAATGATGACAATGTTGATTATGATGGTGATAGTGATACTGACAGTGCTACTGATCACAAATTAACGTTGTTCATGTTTACCCTCCCCTGGCCACAAAAGCTCTGACTGAGTAGTGACAAATAATAAAATGTCTAATCCAGGTATGTGGCCCTCCCAGCTGACAGATGAGGGAAGGTGCAGCATAGTGAGAAAAGCGAGTATATGAATGCACTTGATTGATCATGATTAAGAAACTACTCTTGAACCAAATGGCTAAGTGCTCTGTGCTTCACTGTTGTAGTAGCTTATACAGCAGTATGTACCCTTCAGATTATTGCCGGAACGCGTAAGCGGAGCCTGCCAAGAAGAGCGAGTGTCTCCTACTGACTGACTGACTGACTGACTCCCCCTTGTTAAAGAGTGTAGTGCTTAGAGTGGACCTGTAAACTATAGTTCCTGTGCTCGTATCTCCTCACAGGCAAAGCGAAGTATGTATTATTCTGTATAGATGAAAACTTCACTGGCTAAAACCTTCAGTACCTACATCATAGTATGCCTGAAATAAGTCTTTGCAAGTGGTAAAAAATAGAAATGTTCGGGCCTCACCCAGTCTCTGCTTAGGGGCCCCAAATCACAAATCTGTGCCCACTCATTGTTGGCAATAAGCTAAAAATGATTAGAACATGTTTTAGGTAGAAATGTTGATATGTTTTGGATAGTTGAAACCCTATACGTTATGTTAATCAAAGTGGTAATGTAAACAGATGTATTATTTTAAAAGGAATTTCTTAATTTCCTACATAAAGATCCTCGGGCCATTCAAAATCGCTTGATCTGGTGAGAGCAGTTGACTTGTCCCGGATAACATACAATGAAATCAGGCTGATTTAGACTCACAATGCAGTTATGACCACAACTGGGTCAGATTTCTCCCTCCCCCAGACCTTCTCCTCTACGTATGCATGCTTCCAGGTGAACTTGAATTTCACAGTTGTAAAGTCAATGAAGGATCGCTGCCTTAATAGAAATTGTAGCTGTCCATTGCTTGAAAATTTTTTTGTCATTAATATAGGCAACTAGCTATTAGCTGAATAAAGTGAATTAATTAACGACTAATAATGTTCAGGCTCAGGAATTGAGTGAGAGCAGGTGACTGTCTTGAGCTGTCTTATTATGGACAATAACATTTAATATATTATTGTACAGTATTAATATTTGTCCTATATTGATTATGTAATGCATTCCGTACAAGCAGTTACAGTTTTAAGAAGAGACAATTAAGCAGAGTGTTGGTGTTTCTCCCATTCCTCCCAATGGAATGAGAACGAAATAGAGTGGACTCTGAAGTTTGTCTTTCACAACCTTTTTCTCTTATTTGTTTCTTTGCCCATGTGCAATTCAATATTGTTCATATCTATATATCTCAGTTGTGGCTCTCTGTTTAGGTTGCGCTCTGATAACTACAGGAATGTTTACATTGACCATTTGGCATGGGGTTTACTGTCTTGGCTTTGCTAGGTAAACACACCCCTCAATGTATATATCAGCTTGTAACCAACATTATAATGAGTAGAGATTGAGTGAGATGAGATTGAGGTTGTGTAAGGAAGACCACGTCCGTAACCTCATGAACCAGACAAGACTTTAATGCTGCAATCATTATTACAACCACTATACAAAACGTATGATTTCTCACACAGTGATTTAAACAACGTCTGGGAATGCTGCTAATGAGTCAGCGCATGGTGACCTGGGGGATCTCCCAGACCTGGATCAGGGCATCAGTGAGCTCCTGAACAGTCTGTAGCGCTACTTGATGGCATCGAATGCACCAATACATAACGTCCCAGAGGTTCTCATTGGGATTCAGGTCTGGGGAATGTGAGGGCCAGTCAACTGCCTACACCAGAGGTGTCAACACGGTTCTGTGCAGGGCCAAGTGTCTGCAGGATTTTGCTCTCACTTTGCGCTTGATTGATTGGGTCTCTAATTGCTTAGATTCTACCCTCACTTGGTTGTTTAGGTCTGAACTGGGAACCAATATACGGGAAAAAACTATAACCTGCAGATACTTTGCCCTCTGTGTAACCGTTTTGACACCCCTGGCCTACACCCTCGGGCCACATGAAGCGGGGCATTTTCCTGCACCAGGAAGAACCCAGGGCTCACTGGACCCGCATAAGGTCTGACCACATGTTTGAGGATTTCATGACGGTACCTAACAGCTGTCAGGGTATGATTGGCTAGCACATGGAGATCTCGGCAACCCTCCAAGGATATGCTTCCCCAAACCGTCACTGACCCACCGGCAAACCGATCATGCTGGATGATGTTGAAGGCAGCAAAATGTTCACCATGGCATCTTCAGACACTTTCCTGTCTGTCAAGTGCTCAGTGTGAACCTGATTTCACGTGTGAAGAGAAAAGGGCGCCAGTGACAGACCTGCCAATTCTGATGTTCTCTGGCAAATGCCAATCAAGCTGCATGGGGCTGGGCTGTGATCACAGGTCCCATTAGAGGACAACGGACCCTCCTGCCACCCTCATGTAGTCTGGTTCTGACAGTTTGGTCACAAACATTCACACCAGTAGCCTGCTGGAGGTCATTTTGTAGGGCTTTGGCACTGTTCTTCCTCTACCTGCTGACACAAAGGAGCAGATACAAAGGAGCAGATACAGGTCCTGCTGCTGGGTTGATGCCCTTCTACAGCCCTGTCCGGTACTCTTCATGTAACTGCCCATCTCCTGGTATCTCCTCCCTGCTCTTGAGTCTGTACTGGGAGAAAGAGCAACCATTCTTGTGATGGCACATATGGATGTGCAATCCTGGAGGAGCTGGACTAACTGCGTAAACTGTATGGGCTGCAGGTACCACCTCATGCTACCAGTAGTGACAAGGACACTAGCAAAACACCTAACTAGAGAAGAATCAGTCAGGAAGGATAAGGAGAGATCAATTGTCTGTGGCCATCACCTGCAAAACCACTCCCTTATTGGGGGTTGTCTTGTTGTTGCCTCTCCATTGCACGTGTTGTCACTTTCATTTGTACCAAATCATACATCGATTCACAATCTCTTATGCTTCCTAACTGGACTGATATCTGGTTAAACTGATTTGGTGTTACAATGAGGAAAACAATTATTTTATCCCCTGCTGATTCTGTACATTTGAACACTTATAAAGAAATGATCAGTCTATAATTTTAATGGTAGGTTTATTCAAACAGTGAGAGACAGAATAATAAGTATCCAGATAATAAGTATCCAGAAAAAAACACGTCAAAAATGTCATACATTTATTTGAATTTGAATGAATTAAATTGTTGTTTGATCCCCTTTCAATCAAAAAGACTTCTGTCTCCCTGTTGTCAATTATGCAGGTAATACGTTGAGATTAGGAGCACACTCTTAAAGGGAGTGCTCCAATTCTCAGTTTGTTACTTGTATAAAAGACACCAGTCACCAGAAGCAATCAATCACCAGAAGCAATCAATCAATCTGATTCCAAACTCTCCACCATTGCCATGACCAAAGAGCTGTCCAAGGATGTCAGGGACAAGATTCTAAACCTACACAAGGCTGGAATGGGTTACTGGTGCGATAATGTGCAAATTGAAGAAACCCAAAATAACTGTCCTTCTTCCTCGGTCTAGGGCTCTATGCAAGATCTCAACTTGGGGAGTTGTAATGATCATGAGAACGGTGTGGAATCAGCCCAGAACCATTTCTTTGGCATCAACTCAACTTGCTGTGTTAAACTCAACCCATCCAGAAATGTTGCCTATGACCCTAAGAACACAATCAAATATGGATGTGGAAACATTATGCTTTGGGGGTGTTTTTCAGGACAACTTCACCACATCAAAGGGACGATGGACGAGGCCATGTACTGTCAAATCTTGGGCGAGAACCTCCTTCCCTGAGCCAGGACATTGAAAATGGATCGGGGATGGGAATTCCAGCACGACAATGATTAAATAAACATTGCCAAGGCAACAAAGGAGTGGCTAAGACAAAGCACATTTAAGGTCCTGGAGTGGCCTAGCCAGTGACCAGACTTTAATCACATAGAAAATCTGTGGAGGGAGCTGAAGGTTCAAGTTGCCAAACGTCTGCCTCAACCTAAATAATTTGGAGAAGATCTCTCAAGTCATATTTTGCAGTGGGGTCGAATACTTATTTCCCTCATTAAAATGCAAACAATTTCTAAAATTGTTGACATGTTTTTAAGAATTGTTGTAATTCTGTCTCCCACTGTTGAAATAAACCTAACATTAAAATTACAGACTGATCATTTCTTTATCAGTGGGCGAACGTACAAAATCAGTAAGGGATAAAATCCCTTTTCCCCCTTACTGAATATTGTAAGTATTCGTGTTCCAAACAATTTTTTTAGTATTGTATTTCTGTTATTTTTCAGAATGCAAATGTATATTGGCAAACATATGGTAGGAAATACCTGAAATATATACGACCTGTAAGTCAAAATGTTTCCTCAACCCTGCTGTAGGTATTTTCTTTGGGACAGATTCAATTGCTGTGGGCCACCGCTAATCTATTTTGATCATTCATGGTCCATAGTGCTTTCTAGAGAGGGACTCAAACATGGAATCGTACGAGGCAAACTTAATATTTTTTCGTTTTCTTGGAAAGCAAACGATAATAGCAACGGATAGCTTTGCCATACATATCGTTTTTTCCCGACGAAAGCCAATAAGACAGGGTTGTTTCTCAAGGGAAAGAAGAACTACTGAAAATATGCTCTTGATAGCCAAGGTAAGTCCCTCCAGCATGTAGTGTGCATTGGGGCCAAACGGGCTGTTGACAATTTGCTTCTGCACCACTGGATGTCTGTGCTCTGAAGGAATGAGGTGGCATGTAGTCAAATTGAAAAATGAATTGCGACCGCCCCATCATTCACAGACTGTTTATGATGTCGAGATTCAAGAAAGGAACAGCGTGGACCTGGGCACAAAGTAGGGTAACATGGGGCAAGGGGCCCCCTGGGGTAATACACCCCCCATGTAACTCTCACAAAAAGAGAACATTTTTCATTATTTATTTAACACCTCCTCTGGCTGCCACTAGTCTTAATCAACTACAAATTTGTGTATCGTCACACCTTCTCAGCCAACTATTAAAAATGCTTTCTTCTGTATCTCATTTTAAGGACCGCTAGGATTCAAAACATTGCCCTATTTAAATGATTATAATTTAGTTTAACTGTATGAATGCGTGTAAGGAAAATGTAAGTGGTTTAAAAAAAACAAGGCCAATTCATAAAAACCTATCACGATGTGATGTTGTGGGGTTCACAGACCAGGCGCAGGGAGATTTGGCACTCGATTAAGTATTTTATTTAACAAAACAAACACAGAGCACTACAAACAACTCAAACGACACTCACCACATGGTCGACACACAGCAACATGGAACAATGACTGACAAAGGAGGGGAACAGAGGAGAAACATTTAAATACATACTAATTACCTAATTGGGACCTGGTGTGTGAGACAATTGGGGACAATACAAATTAAGGAGACCGGGATGAGCAGTTCATGGCAGTTGGAAGAATGGGAAAAGCGGGAGATGGCGGAGCAGTCCGTCACCTCACCGGCACAAAACCCATTATCATCCATTTGGATAAGATTCCCCGGGGGGCTACTAACCCGATGGGAGGCATCTTACCTATGTAGCTGGAAAAAATGCCCCTTTCCTAAAAGATACATTTGATTAAATCCAAATTAATCTGTCAACTATAGTCATTTATTTTACTGTAATCCATTACCCTAAGTTTTTGTTTCAGTAAATCTGACATTGACATTAGGGGGGCGGTTCTGCCCCATGTTACCCTACAATGCGAACATGGCTTGTCGACGATAAATGAAATGTTAACTATGCCTACATAAGTACTTAATTGGTTACCTAATCCGGAATCACATAGTACATTTTCACAGTTTTGCTGATGACACACAATTATATATTTCGATAAAGCAAGGCAAAGCCCCAAAGTTAGCTACTTTGGAAGCATGTGTTTCAGATATTAAGAAGTGGATGACAGATAACATCTTGCTTTTAAACTCAAGAAAAACAGATATACTCGTTTCAGGACCCAAGAAACAATGAGTTTTGTTGGCAGATCTTGCTGTGAACCTTGACAGCTGCATCCCAAAAAATGAATACATCTCAGCGTTACCTTTGACCCTGACCTCTCGTTTGATGAACATATAACATTAATCTCAAGAGTTGATTATATTTTCATCTTCGAAACATTGCAAAAATCAGAAACTATCTATCAAAAACGGATGCAGAAAACGAATCTATGCTTTTGTTAATTCAAGATTATATTACTGCAATGCTCTTTTTTTCCAGATACCCTGATGAATCAATAAATAAGCTTCAATTTGTGCTGCACACGTCTGCTAGGATCCTAACTAGAACAAAAAAAAATTAACACAACTCCAGTACTAGCCTCTTTACACGGGCTGCCTGTTAGGGCTGATTTTAAGGTTTTATTGTTAACCTATAAATAAATACCTGGACTTGCTCCTACTTATTTCGCTGAAATGATCCAGACATACATACCTGCATGGAATCTTAGATCGCAAGATGCACACCTTTTTATTATACCTAAAATATCTAAACAAACAACCGGAGGCAGAGCCTTCTCATAGATCTCCACTACTGTGGAATGATTTTCCAATTAAAGTAGAAATGCTAACTCAGTGCAAACCTTAAAGTGTCTACTAAAAACTACACTGAATAAAATCGCGAACATTTTCCATCTTCCACAATTTGGCACCCCAGATGGAACCTCAATATCTTCACGACGACGGTGTTTTCTTTTCAACTCATTTCAGCTGACTGAACTGTGCACATCATAAATAAGTAAGCGAAACCTACTTGACAAGAATTTGCAATAGTTCATATCAGTCTGTTTTGAGGGTTGAATTCTTTGCACCGGAGCCGGGAGTGACAATACATTTAACATTGGCCAGTTACTCCCCTTGGTGGGTTGCGATAGTGAAAGGTTGACGAATCCCTATACGCCAAATCAGGGCCGGTCCAAAATCCGAAATTAATACTTGGGGGCTCCATTTGTGATATTTTATGATCAATGTTCTGATGAAAGTCATAACAAAAGGTGTACGCTACGAGTACGCAACAAGTTATTATACTTTGGTATGATATCTGTAAATGTTTCTATCCAAAATCGGAATTCCTCCCTTCGATTGCACGGGTCGCACAGTGCGGCGGCTTCTGTTTTCAAGCAAGGATTCCATGCATTTGCCCCGAAATATTTTGCTTCCCTTGAAGTAGGGTTATATCGGGGTCCCGTCCCCCGCTTTCCCTGCCTTGTTTGTAAATGTTTCATTTTTTTGTGTGCGGTCCTATGGGAAGGGCAAAGGGCCATATTGAAGCCACTTTCCGGATGATTACGAGTCGGGCAAGTTTTTATGTTTTTATTTTATTTTTAGCCTGTACAGTCTTTGCCACCAGCTCTCCTATCTAGGATACGTAGGGCACACTTAGACTACACAGACGAGATACAAATATATGCTGGTTCTGTAAATTACCTAAACGGGGAATCCTTGGGGACAGGAACCAGAGTTGTTGCAGATCATTCATCAATGTATACGAGTCAAATAAATAACGGGTACTTAAACTTAGAACCATAGGTGACGACGTTCCAGTCGCTTTCTAAACAGATTCAAGAGCATTAAAATCAAACAAAGAATACAACATTATAGAAATGAAAATAGGAACTTGACTGTGAATCCTGTCCAAATTATCGTTCTATTGGCAACCCTAGATAATGACAAAACGGGTGGGAAAAAATGGGAAAATAGAGGGTGAAACTGTAAAGAGAGACGAGACCCCTGCCGAATACATGCTGAAACTCCATCGACACATTATTAAATTATATGCGGGTATATCGATGGTTGTCAAAATACCAGATAACTGTTCAAACTAAATTAACACAAACACATTAATACGTGTCGGTCGCTTTAAGAGTTGAGAAATCCCGGATCCCTCCTTGAATTTGGGATCCCAACAAGCACGGTGACCTGTTAGTGGAAGTCTCATTTGTGTTCCCCGAAGGGAAGTTAATATGTTGAAACAGCGTATAACGTTTCTTTTGGGTATTGGAGGCAAGACACTTGTTTGACTATTAATTGAAGATTAATATGGCGGTTTAGGGTTGCTTTTCAATTCCAATAGGAGAATTCAGTGCAAGACTCACTTTTAGGTTAAGAATCAACTGCCCAATGTTAAATGTATTGTCTTGTGTATACATTTAAATGTTATATGGTTTGTGTTATGTCCAAGTGCTGCAAACTGCCTGCTTAACAAAACTAATATTAACAGCAATCAACTCCTCATAGTGCTGTTTGTTTTGTTTGTCATGTATGTCTGGATGGTCAGTGATTCTCCCATTACCTGAAAGTTTATGACTTAAAATAATTCGAAGTGAGTAGGTTTTTCACGTTACTTTCATGATGACATTTGAAGAACGCTTACTCCCGATTTAAACTAGACGGTTTTCGACAAAATTTGCGTTCATAATGACAATTGTTGTTCCCAATTTTGGTTAATATATCCTTTACTAGTCTATAAGAAAAAGTGTTGACAACTATATGAACAAGGCAATGGTGTGCTGCATCCCAACCCTCACGGAAAATAAATATATATTTTTGAATTACATTTTCTTAATTTCCTTGTTATTTGGCCAATTTTTTTATTCAAAGTGTATCCCCAATATGTTAAAAATATTGTTGTTGATGTGCTTTATTTAAATGCTTCTACAATAAAATTCTGGTTTATGAATATAGGTTTGAACTAATTAGGGATATACAGATATTTGGTTTAAAATCATTCTCTTTGTTAAAATGTAAAAATCCTCTCATATGTTTTACCACTCTATATGAAACTATGTTCTACTTCTCTAGCACCAAAGTAAAAAAAAGTTATTTTCATAAACAGCCCATGCAATCCTATGTTATTACATCTCCCATGGTCCACCGATCGATCATCGTAGTCGCCCTCTCCTTTCTGCCATACTCGGCCAAGGCCCCTTCTGGATTTGATGTATACCATCATGACAACTCCAGGTTAACTATGTGTGTCATTTACCTAAGCATGGACTTGTGAGGCAGTCAGTATATGTGAGCATCAGTAAATCATTATCAGTAAATCAGTATCTGTTGATCAGTTTAACTTTGGGATGTCTTAAACTAGGCCATGTCTCTATGCCAAACTGATTACTCTTGTAACATAATGTTACTTGTCCTGCCCTTAACAGCATGGTTATTGACAGAAAGAGATGCTGGCATGGAATTGTGGCCAGTCGCTTTGAGTGAACCATAGTGTGTGTTGGTTACCTTGGACCTGTTGCTGATTACCAATACCACCTGGTGGCCGGGGCGTATAATTCGACTCTCTGGTTTTTGAGCTCCTACAGGGGTGAAGAAAGTACATAGTGCCAATGGTTACCGTGGATGGGTTAATCACAGAGAATATTATTCTCACTTCATAATGTATGGGTACATGGATTATTATTTCTTCTTCTGAGCAATCGTTGCCTATAACTGCTTGCCTCTTTTCCTGATCCCATGAAGCTGTTTTACACATTTGGGCGGAAGATTTTGGTAAAGCAGATAAGAGCTGAATACAGTCATAGGAGACCCTGAAGTGAATAAACATTCTATATGGGCTATCCTGTCTCAACTGCAAATGGTATGGTTCACTAATGGAGGGAAGATAGTTTTACTTCTTACCTCTGCTCTAGACTGGGTCATGTATCGGGGCAAGGACGGGACGAGAATTGGTCCTCCCTTTTCTCCTCTGGACTCCTCGGTCCCTGCTGATGGTGGACCATCACACCTGGATTCCTCGATCAATGAACACAACTTATTCCTGAATCTCTTTTCCTGAAGTGGTAATAATGAAGAACATGCATACAGCATAAAACCTATGAGGGAGTTCTAACCCATCTTCTAATTGTAATGTGTAGGAGAGCCTCCACTTTCCCTAATGATTGGACTGGAAAATATATATGACGGTAAGGTGTGTTGACAAAGACCTATTTCAGAGGAATACACCAGTGGGAGTCATTCCTTGTTGGTAGCTAACTTCAGTCCTCCTGCAATACAGTCTACCTTCATGTTATTGCAATTTAGGTGTAACTTTGTCCCTGAACATTGTCGCATCCTACCGCTAATGCCCCACTAGGTCTATCCTTCCCTCCTTGGATTTTGTGTTCCCCAAAATGTGTTGCTGGAGTGTCTGAATGCGTGGTGAAAGTGTTGAGGTGCGGTGCAGTGTAGGTGCAGTTACGTTGTTCGGTTTGGCCGTCAGAGTCAAGTCTCCAGGCCCACACCTGGCAGTCCCTGTGGATTGGAGACTCCACAGAAATCACCAGTAGGCTGACCAGGATCGCAGCAATCATACCGAGGCAGCAGAAGAGGAGCTCACTGGTTCTCCCTGCTCTTTGATTGATTTGCCAGCTTTGTCCTTTGCTGTTGTGTTGTTCATTGGGGCCAACTGCTGAAGCCTATTGTCAATCAGTTATTGCTTGCTTCGCAGAAGGAAGATCAGTTATCTTTACCGCTGTTTTCCTGGTTGGCCGGATTTGTTTGGGCTATTGGAGGAATGGAGACTGCCACAGAGTCTCCGCATTTTGTCCTGGTAGAATTTTCGTTTCAGCCAATCTATGTATCTTTACCATCCCGATTTTAACATTTACTCCCATTGGATTTTAATTTAGCTAGTATGTTCTAGTTAGAAAGTTTTGACTTCCCGCTCCATTTGACCTGATATAGTGCAACCTCTATCCCAATACATGTCAAAGTCTAAATTTAATTCTGAAGTTACTCCCCAGTCCTCTCCCTTTACCTGGCACATAGTTCCGTTGTTGTCCTCGTCCATTGACTTTGACCCAAAAGGCCTCTTTGCCTCAGTCTTGATGCTGTTCACAGTCTCATCTTCTTCTGTAGTAAGCGACTCTGTACTACACATCTGTTGCTGTTGGGCACAAGACTCAAGGTTCAATTTCATGTTGTGTTTTGTACTATCTCTCACAGTTGGACTGGAGATGTGTTCCAGACATAACAAGGTGGTGGTCAGGCCTTCCGCCTTTACCAAACAAAAATGTTATGCCAGAAATCTGTTTCTGGAACCCAAAAGGTGCCAAAGGGAAAAGTTGCAGGAGGTTTCACTTCACATGATTGTTCCCAATTCATCTCCATGTATTGAGCTAGAGGTCTGCCACACCGTCTTAATAGGAGAAAAGAACAAGACAGAACACTGCATCAGTTAAACTATTCTCCTTGGCCCCAGCAAAACAACAATACTAAAAATTAAATGTAGTCTGGCCCAAGGGCGTGAAGATGACCAGAAAGTCCTGATACTGTCCACCCTTGCTGTCTTGTCAGGTGGGCTCTCATCGCCACTGTGATGCCCTCCCTCCAATGCCATTCAGGGCTGTCACTGGCTTGTTGTTGTCTCTCTGTTGCACACTTATGCAATTGGGCTGTACTCTGCTGGCAATACTGGGCCCTCATTCAGGATGGTTGCGGTTGGTGGGTGTCCCTTTGGTTTATGCCTGGCAGTTTGGGTGGATTGATTTCCTGCCTGTTGGGCCCTGTCCGGGACCTCCCTTGGATAGGGCCACAGTGTCACTGGACCTCCCTGTCGCAGTCCCAAGGTCTAATGCTGCTATATTATTGTGCTGGGTGTGTAGGGTCAACATTTTCCCTGTCTCCTTCTCCACTATAAATCCTTGTAGATCTAAGGAATGCAATTTCAAAATATTCCCTTTCTCCTGCCATTTAAAAATTCGGAAAACATGAGGTCTTGGCCCACCTGCAGAGTACCAGGCTTTACTCGTTGCTGTCCTTGTCCAAAGTCCTCCTGGTTGTGTTGCAGATCAAGACGATACCAGACGATTTCAGCTCCCACTCTGCTGACCCCCCCGTTTGACGCTGTCCTTGTCCATCTGGTCATGCTTCTGATCTGGACTAGGTTTAAATAGACTCTGGGCTGTACCCACATGCATCGATTAACTATTACAATTTGGACTCTTAATATGCTCACCCGGCACAGCCAGAAGAGGACTGGTCACCCCTCTTAGCCTTTCCTCTGAGCCCTTCTTCCTAAATTTCGGCCTTCTTAGGGAGGTTTCCCTAGCCACTGAAGTTCAGCACTACTGCTGTTTGCTCTTTGGGGTTTAAGGCCAGGTGTTTTGTAAATGCACTTTGTGGCAACTGCTGATGTAAAATGGGCTTTATAAAATAACTTTGATTGATTGAATTATATTGACAAATATCTCTTAACAAACTCAAGATTATGCAAAGAAACTTACAATAGGAATATACATTTTTCCAACTTTTCAAAAACAGCTCTAATATAATGCACTTTCTGAAAAAGATACACAAACTTGGATTTACATAAGTATAGCTATCCTTCTCTATGAATATAAGTAGCTCAACTCAAGATTCCATAAACTCCTGAATGGAGTTTTTGCTAATTTTACACAAACGTTTTAAACAGACATTCATACTTTAAAAACATGATTGTTCAAAGTTTGCTAAATAAATGTACCAGCCAAAATGTTGTTTTTCGCCGGTTTTTACCAAGCTATTACAGGTCTAATGCAAGCATCTTCATGAAAAGATGGTAAGGAGATTTATAGAATTATTTTGATACTATTTAGTAAAATGTAGTGTTGCATCATTTATACAAACAGCAATTGCTTATATCAGCTCACATGTCTCACAGCACATGCACAATTGCTTTATAAATTAATACTCTGATGATTTACATTCAATCATTTAAATGAATTAAGGTCAGTAACAATTCAGTCTGGGCCAGTAGAATTCAGGTCTGTGAGAAAAAAGTTAACATTGGACCTTGCACTTATAAAGAAATTCATACAAGCACATGTTTGTGTACAGACAGACAGATTCATAAATGACATTCAGAATGCATTGACAAAAAATGTAATGACTGAAACCACGTATAAGTACATACAAAATGCGTCAGATAACAAGTTGTACCTACATATAATCAAATGAATGAATCATTCCGGCCTGGTGGCCAGGCAGGATGTTGTAGTTTACCATTTAGATTGTTTGCAGCCTCCTTGTTCATTCTGTGTTGAATCTTATCAAAAGTTACTGAATCCAATCTCCTTCTTGGCAACATTTACTTGTCAGGTCTATGTCAAATGCCAGCTGGACAAGCAGCTTTTGATGTTACATCAAACAAATTAGGCCTTTGCTCATTGAATAAGCTATGTTCTTTAAGATGGTATTGCAAAAGATGTGCTCATTGTAGAAAATGCAAGCCACAATAACCATTTTAATCAGATTCAGCGATAGTATTTCACAAATTGTTTGGCCATGATTTAGAATGGTATGAGAATCTCACAGTCACTTTTCTTACCTATCAACTTGACCAAATAGACACCACCAAAACAATGCGAGCTGGTCGGCAATGTAGTAGTCTTCTAAGTTGTGAATTTCTGAAAGTGTGATTTAGAGTTTGTATTTTATAATACATCCTATCAAAATGAAACAACAATTTACAGCTTGTAACATAGAGAACAAGAAAATTATACAAATTGATATTCATTCTTATCTACAGTTGTGAAAAACTACAACCCCTGGAAAGTTGTTTCTTATGTGCATTTGTACATATGGGTGTGTAATCCCCACTTCAACACTACTGAAAGATAGAGGTCACCTAATTTAACAAATAACATAATTAAATTATACTTTGCAATCATTTAATCATAGATACTCCCCAAGTATCTACTCCCCAAGAATTTACCCCTAATTTTATGTGGAACCATCTGTGAGGACATTCAGTGTGGCCATAGGGGGTAAGACTCACTTCTACCATACCAGTTTCAACATAGACTTGAGTTTGTTTGCCACTCAAGCCACCCTTGACTTTCATACAGAAACTGAAACATGCTTCCTCCATTCTGGATTACATCAACATCTTCATCAACAATGTAACCAACTATATACTAATAAAGACCATCAAACAAATATGCTATACACAGAAAAATAGAAATATTTTCCCAGTCGTGTAATTACTTTTTCACATCACTGTATCCAAATAACACATTTTGTATAGAAAGAAGTTGCATTTAAAATTGACCCATTCGTTGGTTATGGTAGAGTGCTAATCATTTGCGCTGGCCATGCATCACGGATGGAGATCGATTGCCATATCTGTGAGGTTTTGGTTAAATTGATGGTAATCCTTTTTCATGTTCCACTATCAATGTCGATAAACTGAGTGAAAGAAAATGGGAAGTTATAGTCATGTACATAGTGTATTAAGTCAATAATAGTCATAGTGTATTAAGTCAAAACATTGATCAGCATGACATGGCTTTTCTACCTGTTCTCATGTGGAAAAAGCAGACCATTTTATATAAATCTTTGACATCCAAACTCGTAAGATATATTACATTTGATAAAGTAACGTTAGAGCAATAATCCAGAATATAGAAAAATGTGTCTTGAACACGTGGACTTCAGGCACACAGACAGGTATTCTACCCATTGCTCCAAATAGGAAGTTCCTCTAATGGGCAGCAGGTAGTGACGTTTCAAGGTCAATATGTTACAAGTGAGTTTACTGAAAATTAGTCAAAGGTTGCACCCCAACCCCCACTACCCTGCGCTCTACCTGCTTAATCTAAGCTAGCAGGCAAAATCCAAAACACAAGTACATATTTTGGAAACTTCAGGCAAAGTTAGAGTAGGGTCATCTAAATAGTAAACACAGAAGGCATGCTAGGATCAAAGGAACTTTTGAAAGAATGAAATATACTTGAACGGGCTTAGTATTTTGGTGATTTGGAGCTGGGAGGAGTGCAGCATTCGTTGTGATTGGGGTCTGGAAGATCTTAGGGTCTGGAGGCTATACAGTGGGGCAAAATTGTGCAAGTTCACCCACTTAAAAAGATGAGAGAGACGTGTCATTTTCATCATAGGCACACTTCAACTATGAGAGACAAAATGAGAAACAAAATCCATAGAATCACATTGTAGGATTTTTTATGAATCCCAGTGGCGATGAGAGCCCACCTGGCAGTACAGCAAGGTTAAATTTTATGAGCAAAACTCAGAAGGAATGAAAGCCAGTGATGTGTTTTAGAGTACATTTATATTTACTGTCATAGGTATTAGCAACAGCCCCTGCTTTTTGGGATGCACGGGGGATATGATCACTAGTATAGCCAGGAGGAGAGGCCTCATTTAGGGCAGTAAATTCATCAGGCTTCAGCCATGTTTCACACAAGCTAATAACAAAGTTATTGATCAGAGATAATTTACTGCAATTGCCTTTGGGGCAAATTGCCTTCAGGAGTCCCATTTTGAGATGCTAGGGAATACAGTCATTTTTAATGGAGGTGGAGGAAGTTTTTATCTTAATAAGGTTGCTATTGTTAGCGCTTTCTTGTTTAACGTTTCTCAGCCTGGAACTACTCTGGCTATGCTATCTACAGACTCCACTGTGCTAGCAGGCTGACTAACAGCCTGCGGCCTGTCCTGCACCCTATCTCATGTTGAGGCTATAGGAGTGAGGCTCCTGTCAATGTCCCTAGATAAAAGATGCTAGGATGAAGTCCGGCGCTCTTCAGCAGATCAGGTCTGACCCTATGTCTGGGCGAGTCCCAAAAAAAGAGTCAGTTATCTACAAACTTTATCCCCTGCGATGCGCAGAACTCCATTTTCAGCCAACGATTGAGTTGCACAAGTCTGCTGTAGAGGTCGTCAGTACCCCTAGCTGGGAGGGGGCCAGAGACAATCACTCAATGCCGACACATCTTTCTAGCTAGATTACATGCTGATGCTATGTTCTGCTTCGTAACCTCTGTTTCATCCTAACGTTGTTGGTGCCAACGTTAATATTAATATCCCTGTACTCTATGTACTTGCCAGTTTTAGTCGTCGCTAGCACCAACCCCAGATTTGCGGCTACGTCGTTGGCTCTGCCCCCCAGTAACCAGTGTACGATCGCTGGCTCATTCTTTAGTCTAATACTGCGGGTAATGGAGTCGCCGATGACTAAAGTTTTCAGTTTCCGGGCCAGCCTTTTATTCCCCTCAAAAAACAGCTCGGGCCTTGATTACAACTCCAGTGGGGAAAACCTGTTGAAAATCTCGGTCGGGTCTAGCAATGACCCAGGTTTAACTGGTCAACGGCATTTCTTCCCAGTGACCAAGAGAAAGTTCTTGCCCGACTGCAGGAGCTGTGCGGGGGGCTAACAACACGATTGTTTCTTCCTGGTGGCACAGATGCAGTTTTTCCCATTTCTACACTATCATAATCCTTGCTTGACATTGAAGCCAAGCCTCTAACTCTGCTATTTTTAACTGAAAACAACAGTTCTCTGTGTTGTAGCTACAACAATTACAATGGTAAGGCATAATAATGGTGCTTAGCTTCAGGTGTCAGATAGGTAACAGCAAAAAACGTACGTTGTTTGGCTCCAACTCATATATGGAAACGTTATAGTATTATTATTATTTTAATTGTAGTGTCCACTGGGACAAGCTTGTCCTGGTAGTAAACCAGAGTTTTTGATCATTTCGATAAAAACTTGTTTTTACCCACGTATACATTCATTGACTGTGACTGGTCTAAACTTGGGGTATTGCGGTCCACATTTGCCCTCAATGTTTTCAGTGTAGAGTAACATCATAAATTGACAACAATTATGATTGTATTATAAGATACCCTCCTTCGTTTTGTCAGTGACTGTCTCCAAATTATTTGAAGACAAAAAAATTACACTTTTTTTTACAAATTGGCATACAATATATAATTCGATCCTTTGCCTATGTCACCTATTTGTCAAAACCAGGTGTGGAAATGTGAAGGCAACACTTAAAGATAATGGGCTGACCTTTCTGAGGTGAATTCCAGCAAATGTATACAGCAAAAAGCTCTCACATACATTGCACAGTTCTTGTTTTGACTAGAGAGAAAGAAAAACATAAAAAAGGTTTCGCTGTGGAATCCTATATGGCTAATCTAGTGGCCAAAAGTCTGTTTTTATCATTGGGTCTTGCCATTAAGGGTTTTTATTTTAAAGCAAACTACAGGGGGGACTTCCAACTTAATTGGCTAATACCTATGATGAATCATGTCAGGTCCAAACGGATCATCAGGAGCGAAACAACCAATAGTAAAATAAGAAAATTAACCAATTCAAATTGGACATCACATCAGTGCCATTCTTTATGCGCTCAAATACAACATAATTAGACAGAGAAACCACCCCTGCATACTCTGTCTATGTACAGCCACCACACAGTAATTGGCGTATGGATAAGGCATAAAGTATAATAAAGGCATATAGTGGCAAAAAGGCAATTTTAATTACAATTAATTCCAGCTTTGTTTTGCTTATTTGGCTAATCCTTGTATATAACGGATGAAACAATTGGATTAAAGGTTATACTGATATTTGGGGCCGAGTCTCAGTGATAACACTCCCGACTCTATGAACATATGCAGCTTCCTACCTGACAAGTTTTCCCGCCTCTCTTTTTTGCTCATTGTCTCCTCTTCATATGTGCCCTTATAATTTTAACTGTTAATAAAATATAAAAAGAAATGTAATACATAACAAGATTGAATGTCCACTGTCCTCTAAAAGTTATCACACTGATGATCCGGTTGGAGTCAGGTATGAACCAAATTAAGTTCGTTTTATTAATACTTATTTTATCAGGTAAGTATGACTGGGAACATAATTTTCTGCAACAACCTGGGAGCAATTTGGATCGATTAGCTTGCTCTGAGACAGAACGACAGATTTTGCCAGCTCAGGAATCCGGTCTAGCAAGCTAGAGTTGATGTTTAAATGCCTTAAAAACTAGGCTACCCTGCCAAAATGACAGAAGCCCAAAATGGCACTATGCCATGTACTTAAAGAAGCAATAACATGAAAAAAGGAAAGGAAATATAAGCATACAACCTCTATATTATTCTATGGGAAAAGGAAACAGGCCTCAATGTGAACAAAACTTATTTCAAAATGGCTTTATCAGACATTCTACCCCATGTATAGGGTATTCATGTCAAATGGCATTCAAACGGGATTCCTCTTTATGCCATTAACCTCAAGTCACTATGTTCATATTTCAGTGGGAGAGGAAATTCCCCTCAACCCACCCTCATCCCTGGCCTGTCCTGGCCTTTCTAGGACCCTATATTATAAACTAAGAGTGACAGCTCAACATGGGCTTATCAGCTGGGAGATTGGATAGAGGCAGTTCTTAGCGGATTTCTCTTCCCAACCCCTTTTTGTTCAGGCTAGGCCTCTCTAGTACCTTCTCTAACTCCAGTCCCCCATGTTTGTCGTCCTGGAGGGTATGGATTGCTATTGATTGGCACTGCTCACGGGCTGTGAAAAACAGCCTGTGACTGCAAGGGGAAATTAATGTTGTCTGCTTCCTAATTAGCCACCGCGTCTTGCTGAGTGTGCATTTCTTGCCCCCTAGTTGTCTGCCTTAATTGGGAGGTGGAAAGGCAAAGGATTTCTGGACACTACACCTCCTATATTCTGTATTATGTCTTGCAAATTTTTCAAATTTGGTCACCCCTCCAATGGATAAGTCCAACTAATATAATAACATCATAAGTACTGTATAAATATTACAAAAGCAAGTATGTACATGTGCATGTACATATAATGGTATCTATATATACCATATCGCAGATGCTTTTGTCCACTGTGGCTTACAGTGCATACTGTATTTCACATAATACCACGACACACGTGTGCATCTTAACATAGAATCTGTGGCATGTCCTGCCTCCTGTCCTTAGCTTAGCAATGTTCTTGACAAAACATTGCGCCGGACCCAACTAACATTATGTAATCGCCCAAGTCTCATCTCACTAATGTCTCATTGCTTGTTCTACCTTAATGCCACATGCTTATGGTTGGATATGTGCAAGGGCATAGCTGTCTACGTTGTACCAATGGATAACGTTACACACCGGCGCGATTAGCCCATTTGACTGATATTGGTATATGTTGGCTTGGGATAGAATTTTGCTTTAGTGTGTTCTGTTGCTTTTTAGGGCAACGATCTCAGCTTTCCTTTGATGAGAATACCTGCCGGGGAACTCAGAAATGGTTTTGTGTTCACTGTACTTCCTCAACTACACGGTCAACTCTCCATTACAGTGTTTGCACTTGAAGGACAGTGGCACGACTGAGACTTTATTTGCTACAACAGGGTTGGAGTAGATGAGTGCAGACCACCACAGCAAGACACACAGTTGGTACATCCGGAATCAAGCTAAAATTAAGGCTGTGTGGGGGGGTATTTTAGTACTAACCAATCTCTTCCTATCTCTGGTGCTGTAGTGTCCTAAACAATAGCCTTCTCCCTCAGAATGCTGGCGTGGGCTGGGGTTGGTGGTTTAAGTGTGCCTTATTGTGTTCTATACAAGTATGCGGTTGTCACACACACAAACTCTTGCATACACTGCCCCTGCAAGCTTGATACTCTGTCTTGGAGCATGGTATATACCACATGCCTGCACCCACTCATTTTCAATACAATAGGGAAACCTGCACACACACTCCAATTACTAACCTTGTGGGGACGCAAAAACAAAAGTCCCATGTTCCCTAACCTTAAATCTAACCTTAACCTCTATCCTAACCTGTATACCTAAACAAAACTAACCATATTGCCTAACACTGACCCTAAACCTCAGCTGTGATCCCTAACCCTAAACCCCACCACTAAGCTGGAACATTTTACCTATGAAGATGTCCCCCAATTTTTTTGATTTTTCATGTTTTACTTATCTTTTGTTGACTTTTTGTCTCCATAAGGTTAGTAAAACATGCCCACAAGCAACACAAGAACAGACACGCACACCTCTAAAAACAGGAGCCAATGTAGGGAAAATAAGCAGGACCTCTTACTGGGCTGTGATAAGATCCGATTATCCAAATTGTTTGGCTAAGCTTTATCTAAAATTTATTTTTACCCACTCTTATGTGTCTCCTCTATGAAGCTGAAATTACCTTGACCTTACACCTGCAACTGTTTCCCAGGCTTCTTCAGATAAAAAGATACACTATGCAATCAGAATAAACTGGAATAATAATTCCATTCAAGATTGCCGAGACCTAACGCGTTCAAATGAAAAGGCTTATACAGTTGTTTCAATCACTGTGTTGAGAGAATTTTCATGGTGTGGTTTTATGAAATAGCTGTGGCTACTTGTTTTTGTCCAAGTTCTATTGATATGTGTTTATTAATTCACCTTTTTATAATGAAGAATGACCTTTTGTTTTCTCCTTTGTATTGAAACATGAAATGTGATATTATCAAATTAAAATGACTATGGCAGTAATGAAGAAGACTGTGCTCAATTCAATATCCATAAATAAATAGCCTTTTCAGATTACAATGGACTACATTTCAATCTGCTGTGACCATGCAGTTGTAACATTGGTATCCGATGAATCATGCTCATTGACAGAAAATATATATTCTGTGCACGCCAACACTGGTACCTCACTAGGCTAAATGCCTAAGCATTGTAATTTGAGTTTAAGTCTAACAATCTCCCTCTGTTTGGGTAGTCTCTTCTGGTTTCTTCTTTACCTCTATTCTTTTTTTGAAGGCGTTACAAAACAATGGTATTGAAAGGGTGACCGACTGGAATTGAACTCAGGTTGTCGCCACGCAACAAGACTGGTAGACCTTCCAGCTTATAGGCCTATAGGCATTAGCTTTCAGATCACACCGAAGCCTTCAGCTAGGTTCTAGGCAAGGTTTCCCATTGCAAAAGCTCAGTTCATCAACACAGTGATTCTCAGAGGTATTGTTGCATTCACTCACACTCCACTGGTATCTATTTGCTTTGGGATGTGTATGTAGCTGTGAACTACTGTCTCACAGTTCCTTCATTCAAAGCAAGACACATTTTTGTAATATTTTACAACCGTGACATTTTCTGCTCACCCCCTACACCCAAATAACTGCTAAATTAGATTTTTATTTTATTTAGGCTTTTTTCAGACTTTATATCCCTCGCTCTCTTTATCTTACTTGTCTCTTCATCTCAGTAGCTCTTTCTCACTCTCCCTTTTCTTTCTCACTGTCCCCTGTGGACTTTGGTCTCACAATCCTCCTCCTACTTCCTTCATCTGCCCTCATCTTTTTCATTTACAGCTAGCAGAGGCAGACTAGATAATGAAGAAAAGGGCTATAAAGTAGAGGAACGCCCTAAGGCCAAGAGAGACCCTTGAATTGGCACCGAGAGATTGAAAAAGAGTAACAGTGCCCGAGGTAGACCAAAAGTGAGAAAAGACTGGAGCAATGGAAAAAGATTTGGTTTGTGCACAGGCACGTCGTATATAATTGCAATTTAATGAAAATTACCCCAGCCCATGTGAAAGATACCACGAGCTGCTAGTGGAAGAAAGAAATACATAAGTACATAAAGGAACAAATAAAACATAGAAAAATATAATTCAAATTGTGTCCAGAGAGCTCAGCACGGCACGGACCAAGTGTGACCAAATTGTGTCAAAGGCTGAACACAGCACTTTTTGGCTCAGCACCGTTCCTTTATTTGGAGAGGTAATGGTCAAATAGGGCTGACTTTCCAAAGTATTCTCTGGGACTCCGTGTGGTGGGTCAGATGCAAATTAAGATGTTGTCATTAGCTGGGGGACTGCTATACTTCAAGTGTGGTGATTCAGGCAACCTACTGGTTGTCTGAAAATTGTATTAATGGTTTTGTGGGATGTGCTTTGTGGCATTGTTTCCAGGCATTTTAAATTCTGGTTTCCAGAAGCACTTCATACCGGCTTATAAAACCTATTGGAATCCAACCAGAATAAGGATATAAAAGTATATATTTTATTTACCTGCAGCCTGCATACATAATGACTGCCTGGGTAGAGAACAGAGGAACTACCTAAGCCATTTAAACTGGAGCAACCATTTCAGCCACAAAATGCATGAATAATTGATTGGAGTTCTGCAGAAAGAAATGTTGTTGTATTGTTCCTATTGATTTGCAAGCTTCTCACAGCTGACCTGTCAGCGTCAGGCTCATCTTAACTCCACAAGGAGTTAATATCAGTGTCACTGTAAATTTGAGGCTGTCCTAATAAATCTAAGGTCACATTTAATTTGTATCTAATTTCTTATCTCAGATCTCTCTTATCTTATCTGCATTGCTCCATGTAGTGTTTTTAGAAAACTGGTATATGCTTGGGATAAATTGCTATATAGGTACATTAGCTTACCTTTATTGGACTGGTGATTAGAAAATACAAATGACATATAATCAAATTTTTCTTCCAGTCTACTTTCATAGTTGCCACCCAGCACAAGCTATTTTTCTAAAATAATTTGGATGAGTATTATACTTCTTTTTAGCATTATGCTAACGGATGCAAAACTCTCATTAGATAACCAATAAAACCACTTTGCTGTGTTAACTAAATACACGTAAATACACCGATCCAGGTAGATTCCAGTCGTTTGAATAATGGCATTGACTCCAAAATATCTTCAAAGAGCAAAATAAGTTAAACCAAATTGAGAGCAGGGGAAAAGCATTTAGCTGCAATCATTATTCGACTGGGCCAGTCAAACTAGTCATTGCACCATATCCATTTGAGAACTGCATGAATATTGAAGAAAAAGCTGCAGTCCAAAGAAGGAAACAAAACACTTTAACTAAATGGAGAAGGCAGGAGTTATGCAATACTTTTTCTTTTTGGGTACTGTTAGTACTTTGCACTTAATCACATTTTACTCCAGTTTGTATGCATTATTTGTCAACTGCTCTCTACTTAATCCTTTTCTTTCAGTCAGTCCATTTTTCCAGTTCCTACACACTTTGACAAAAGGGTTCTAAAGAATTTTTTGGTTGTCGCCATACGAAAGCATTTTTATATTCAACTAGAACCCGCCATGTTGAGTTAATGTAGAACCCTCTGTGGACAGGGTTGTACACTGATCACAAAATGGTTCTACATGGAACCAAAATAGTATATAATATCACAGTGAAAAATTTAACCTGCAAATTGTTCTAAATTAATTACAAATGTAAAGCAGAAAATAATTGATTGCATGTGTATTCACCCCCTTGCTAATGCACACCTGAATGAGCTGGTTTAAACAATTGTCTAGAGGTCATGCAATTATTTGAATGGAGAGAACACTTGTGTGTAATTAAAGCGTTTCACATGATTTTTGGTTAAACACACCTGACTCTGGCAATTGTACTAATTCAAAGTTGATTAGTACAATTGCTAGCAAAAACTGCATCATGAAGGTAAAGGAACATTCAAAGCTTATCTGGAATAACGTTTTTCGAAAGTACCAATCAGTGGTAGGATTTAATATTTCCAATTAACTAAATATCCCCTGGAACACATTAATGACAATTATTTTAAGAAATGGAGAGAGTACAGCACCGGTCTACAACCGGCCATCATCAAAAACTGAGTATCCGGCCAAGAAGGGTACTAGTCAGGGGGGCCACCAAAGGGCTTTTGGCAACTCTAACAGAGTTACATTCTTCCACGGCTGAGCTTGGCGACACTCTATATACTGCAACAATGGCCTGGCTGAGACACATGTGGCCTTTATGGGAGAGTGGCGAAAGTAAAGATCTCACATCAGACACAGGTAGAATTTTCCATAAGGCATAGGGGAGACTGAGACTGAGATGTGGTCTGATGAGACCAAAATAGAGCTGTTAGGCCCTAGCAGTAAGTGCAATGTTTGGCGTAAACCTAACACGGCATGTGATCCTGAGGACACCATCCGTACCATGAAGCATGGTGGTGGCAGCTTCTCTGTGTGCGGGCCTGGAAAGCATGACAAGATGGATGCCAAAATTAATGCAACAAAGTACAGAGAAATCCTGGAAAAAAACCTGCTGAAGTTTGGCCACAAACATACAGTCGGACCACAATCCAATTGAGAATATGTGAAATTAGTTTAGAATTGCCATACATTTTTATGTACTTTTTGGCCTTTGTCATTGGTAAAATCTCTATTTAAATCTTTAAATTAAATATTTTGATTTTATGTAATACAATACAATCTGCAGAAGCTCAAGAGGATTCAAATCTTTGTAGAGACATTGTAAGGGAATGGGGTGCTATTTAGGATGAAGATATGGTCTTTATATGGATTGATTTAATCTGGTATTAAATAAATATAGTATAGCCAATTGTAATTTTGTTTTACCATGCTGAAATACGATGTCATCCATTCTTACAACCTACTGTATGTTTAGATGTTGTCATTATTGTGATGAGTAGGAGTCACACTTATGCCATTTCAGTACCCAAGTTGCCCCCTTGTACGACAGTTCATTATGCTCCTAAGAAAACAGACTAGAACAAAAGGAAACTGGATTGGAAATTTTCAAGTTCCTTGACTGAGGGTGTCCTAAAATGGTACACCATATAGGCATACAGAAATTACATCATGTTTTCCTCTGATGTTCACAGGCCTGCAAAGGACATCATGGTGTGAGATACAGGCCTCATTTCTCAAAGATGAGTTCTGCTTTTACCCCAGGGGTAGTGGTGAGAGATGCATCAGTTACAGAGTGTGCCCTGAAGGCATAGGGGAATAGAAATCCGCTAGCAGAATTTGCACATCTGCATCTCCAAACAATAAGGTAGGGAATTAAGGGTAGATCATAATCATTGTTACAGAAAAATAATAAAATAATAGAAAAAATGACCCACTTTGGACTCTAGAGACAAAATGACATCCAGAGCTGATGCAGAGTAGGGGGAGGAAGGAGTGAGAAGTTATCATAGTAGCAACAAATCAGCTATGGTTACATTGAACCAGCTTTCTCAAATCTCAAAAATGCATCACTCATTTGTTTACTTTCATTTTCTAAAGTAGGCTAACGTTTGTTTGTTCACCCATTAGTGTTGTTTATTATTAGATGTTTAAACAACATTGAAAATATGTAGCTGTGGTTAAAAAGATACTGAAAAGACTTGGGAAGCATTTTACAAATTATTTTCCTCAACTCCAAACATTAATGCCCATGGACGTTAGTTTCTTCTCCAAAAATAGTATGGATCTGAATACTTCCCCAGTCAAAACTACTGCTTAACAATCTGATTGGTCACAGAAATTGATGAGTTGGGCAAGAGCCAAAACCAACATTCAGAAAATGTCATTCCCCTTGATTTTCTAATTGGTTACAGTTAATCCAATTACTTTTGACATTATTGTGTGCCAGACAGAAATATGTAGAGAATGATAGTACAATGTAAAATTTCAGTTTGAGTCACCAGGCAATAATGTAATATAAAAATAAAGCTTTCCAGGAAAATTTTCACAATGAAATTATATCTTAAAATATGCCTACCTGTGTATCAATCATTTTAAATTTGTTTTTATAATTCTGCTGTCACTTTTTTTATAATTCTGCTGCAATTCAGAATTATTATTCCTTACAATGGAATAAAATATACAGCAATTAGTGTTCTTGTATCAGGAACTCGGTATGTTATTCTCCAAACTTCTATTTTTTCAATTCAGTTTTGCTTGTGTAACAACTTGCATTAGGCTGTATCTTAGCCAGTCTTCTAAGCTGTAAAAGAAGTTGAGAAAGCTATCGAAATGGTGGAGGTCATTAACACAATCTCTAGTTAGGGTTAGTCAACTGTTGCAAAATTATACTCTTGAGTGAATGAAATCCAATAGACATTCAGAATGCTTCCCCATCAACAACTGTTGTTTGCCAATTCAGCTTTCTATTTAATTCAAATGTATGACATGCAGAGTGACATCCAGAGTAATTTCAGCTTGTTTGCCAATGAGTCGAGAGAACAAATTCATTTTTGAATGACAGGCAATAAGTGAAAGTGTCAGCCCAATGACAGCTGCCACCTTGCATTCAATAAGCTGGATTTATTATTAGCGAGTTTTTTTTAGGCAATTGTTCTTTATTGGTTTAGAAAATTGACTGAGGAAATAATATTAACAATCCAAACACCTGGTAAGCAATATTTTATGGATCTAAATTCTAAATTAACTGAATGTAAGTTCTTTCCAACTGTGGAGTGGTTTACTTTTACACCCCCCCAGCCCCTGAAAAAATTATTAACTCTTTCCATGCTAACACTCACATTAAGAGAGGGATAGAAACATAAGTGTCAAACCGCTTGCAGGATATGGGTATGTCATGTAAAAGGGTATTGAGAGAACAAATAATGCTGATAACATTGATTTTGCATGGTCCAATGCTGAGACGATAAATATGCAAAGACAAGAAAAACTCACTCCTTGTGAAGCTTAATTTGTATTATGAGAGGGGCTGAAAAACAACAAACAGTTTTAAAAAGAAGCTAGTACAACAGTTAGTAAGTAAACCTTCACTTCTCAGCTTTGCATTTTAAACACTTAGCAGTTTTCTCATTATTTTCCAAATGTAGTCGTGTTCTTGTTTTCATGCTCTCTTTAAAGCTATATGTGGATTCTTGAATAATTAACGAAGTGTTAGCTGCATCAAATGCAGATGCCAGCCTCTGTTTGCAAATTTGCTGTATGTACTGGTTGTGTTTGTGTGTACTGGAGTGGTGGGAGAAATAATAATATTTTTTTATGAGTCTGTTAAACCCTGTGCGGGCATTTTTGTTTTCTTTTGCTGGAATTAGTACCCATAATCTCCTGAATTTATTTATTCTCTTTCTCCCTTGTGTCACTTTTTTCATGTCTTACACAGACAAATGATAGTCAAAAGCGTGTCCCAAAATCTCTCTTTTGTATTAGATGTTTGATTTCATCCATCCTCATCCGCATGATGCCCTGATTTGCAGAGCTGCTTTGCAGTTCACAAGACACAACATTTGACATTTTAACCATGGCTAATGCTCCTTTCAGTTAAAAAAGGCAGTTTATTGATTGTACCTGAATACCAACAACATGAACATTGACAACCAGTGTTTACATACAGTACTGTGTTTTATTTGTGGTAGATATATATATCTACAGAATGTTTAATTGCACATGGTCTGTTTGATAATATTTATGAAAAAGGATCAGTTGGAATAGTCTTAAATTAATAAACTCTGTCTAGCAAAACATTTACATTTTAATCTTCAAAACTGTTCCATTGTCACTTTTAGTAGTGAATGCAGACATTCACAATGGCCCCGACGGGAATCAAGCCTTCAACCCTGAAGTTGCAGGCGCACACTCTACCAACTGAGCTAAAACTGACTTAGGGATTTTCAAATACGCCATTTTAAGGTGGGGAGGCAATACAAATTCTTTCAACAATTCATGCACCCTATCATTGTGGAGGTCTATCATTGTGTATTTATTCCTTTTTATTAGGGTTTCAGCAGTTCACTGGTGAAACCCTATTGGAGTTTGTTCTGCTTCATTATTATTAGGTGTGCAAAGCACCACTATAGGTTTCTCCCATACTTCTTATTATTATTCCTACAGCTCTACAGCCTCAATGGTTAAAGCTATAAACACGAAACCAACTACAAAACGTCCCAAATGCTCGAACTTGGGTTGCTTGAGCAGATCCATTTGATAGCTATCATACTTTTTAAGTTATATCAATATTTAAATGAGCCACTAATGTATTTTATTGGGGAACATTTTTCATAGAATTGTGTGGTAAAAAAGTTTAATATTCTTGACATATTTCCTCCTAGAAGCCTTCAAGCCTTGATAACAGCTCTAAAGGTTTGAGGCTATCTTAAGGAAGAAGTATATTACATGTATTTAAACAATTGACCATATATTTGCTAATTTACATTGTTAAGATATAAGTGAGAATGAATCTTGAACCGTTCATGCTACAGACACAAAACACACTTTGCTTCACACATTTAGCCTATATGATGAAACGTTTATTGACTTTTAATTCATGCGCAATTAGCATGAATTAACTATTGATCTGTATCTTTTGAATCGTTCCTGCTACAGACACAAAATGTACTTTTTTCACATGTTTATGCTATCCTCACTGCCAATTATGAACCAGTAATGGATGTAACTTATGCAGACATGAAACCAACTTTGTTTCACACACGTAGGCTATACCCACTGCAATTTATAAAACAGTACTTGATTTTACATATGCTAATTAGCGTAATTAGCATAATTTGTGTTCATTAACTATTGGGCTGTATCTTTGCCTATGCTGATTAGAGTATTCAGCATTAATTTGTTATTTGGCTGAAAAAAAAACTCCCATTCAACATTTTTGACTATCCCCAGTCCATACAATGAAACATTTATTGATTTTACAAACTCTAATTAGCGTAATTACAGCTAATTTACTATTAGGCTGTATCTTATGAACCATTCAAGCTTCAGACATAAAACCAACTGTGTTACACCGGTTTAGGCTATAGCTACTTCAAAT
Source organism: Esox niger (assembly GCA_016801105.1). Classification (NCBI taxonomy): domain Eukaryota; kingdom Metazoa; phylum Chordata; class Actinopteri; order Esociformes; family Esocidae; genus Esox; species Esox niger. The sequence continues at coordinate 37,598 of JACXGJ010001975.1, forward strand.
TAGGTAATGTTTATTGATTTTACATATGCTAATCTACGTATTTATCATTAATCCGCCATTAAGCTGTATCTTTTCAACATTTCAAGCTGACCTGCTTTCTCCAGTATAGGCTATCCCCATTTAATTAAATGTAACCTTTGTTGATTTTGCATATGCTATTTAGCATAATTAGCCTTAATGAACTATTGAGCTTTATCTTTTGAACAATTTGTGCGACAAGACACGAAACCAACATTCCTTAACACGTTTAAGCTATCATGAAATGCAAATTATGAAATTGTAATTGATTTAGCAAATTCTAATTTGTGTTATTACCACTAATTAACTGTTAGATTGTATATTTTAAACCGTTCGAGCTACAGACACAAAACCAACTTTGTTACACCAGTTTAGGCTATCCCTACGTCATATTTGGAAACATTTGTATATTTTAATGTGCTAATTTGCATGATTAGCATTAAATAGCAATTGGGCTCTATATTTTGAGCCACAGACACAAAACCAATGTTGTTTCATTTGTTTTGGGTATCCCCAGTTCATATAGTGACACATTTCCTTTATTTATTGATTTTACATATGATTATTAGCGTGATTAGCATTAGCTCACAGTTAGGATGTATTTTTTTAATAGATCAAGCTACAGACACAAAGCCAAATTTAATTGACCAGTTTAGCTGTCCCCACATATGCTGTTAAGCGTTAGTATCATTATATAATTAACTATTTTATTACATCTTTGAAACTGTTCGAGCTAGAGACATGAAAACAACTTTGCTTCACCTGTTTAGCTATCCTCTGTTAATATAATGACACATTAATTTATTTTACAAATGCTAATTAGCACATTTAGTTTAAATGATCTATTAGGCAGTACATATTGAACCGTTCAAGCTACAGACACGAAACCAATTGTGTAAGATATCTTCTGCAGCATCAACCGTATCCCATATCTCCTGTTCTTTTTAAAGCACAAACCACATAGTCAACCCTACTCTTTATTTTGCTCATGTAGAATTTCCGAGCAAACAATATTGCATTGTCATGGCGTAATGACAAGGTAACTTACATTTGGAACCAGTTAAATAATTATCTTACATAAATACAACCTGAAATGCAATTTATTTAAAGTAAACTATTTGTAATTTGTGAAACAATATTTGTTTATCTTAATGGTACACAACACAATTCAGCAGAGCTTTAAACAGACTTCAGTTTTAAAGTGAGCATGTGAGGTATTATGTATACATTTATTCTATCAACCTTTCCAGATATAATTATGTCAATGCTGTTAAATCATCATTCCAGGTACTCTCCTAGCAAAGTACATGACATAATATAGAAGAGCCTCATAAGAAATATAGTACAAAATAATATAACATTTACAAACAATCAAGAAAATATCATTATCAGTATGTCATTAAAAATCATTTTATAAATCACCCATCTCACACTCTCCCAAGTAGTTCAATGGTAAAGAAATTCAAATCAGAACTGTGTGGGATAAAAAAAAAGAAGGATAAAGTAGGAAATCTCACCTAGTTCAGTCTTCAATGGCAATAACCAGGCTAAACAACTACTTTTTCCACTAATAGAGTTATTGCCTTCTCAAATCAGAATCAGGAGAGATTGTAAGATAAAGGATGGATTAAAAAAACTAAAGTTCTTTGCTGTAATTTGAAAGGTTAACATAAATGATTACATCATTTCTAAATAGAAAGAAAATATGAATTTGAAAAAACGATAATGGCTGAAACATAAGCACTATAATAGCTATTGGGCTTACTAGAGTAGAAAAGTACTGGTGAAAACACACAGACACGTTTAACACATCATGGTGGGCATCAGTCGATGTCATGAAGTCGTTAATTGAATCGTGGTAGTGTAACATTGAGCATGTGTCAGTGATGTAGGCTACTATAACATTATTCTCATGCCAGAGAGAACATAACATTTGCAGCTTATCATAGAATGTAAAATGGTATTGTGAAATATTTGTCAGTTAGCCCAGGGCTTAGGAACACTATTGTGAATCCTTAGCCTAGTGTTAAGTCTTAGCCCAGGGTTAATAAACTATTTTATGAACTCAGGCTGAGCTAACCCATGGCCAATCTTAGCCTTGGACAATGCAGTGTGTAACGGCCTTATATTTTCCATTACCCCACTGTCATGTACACGGGATACTTTTTGCGGAAAAATTCTTCAATACTGCGGTGAATGTATTGTACTAAATACTCAGGACGGTTGGTAAAAGTACAAATATAATGTGAAATCATGGGGTACTGCTACATCCAGAAGAACTATAGTGGATATAAGAAGTCAACACACCCCTGTTAAAATGCCTGTTTTTGTGATGTAAAAGAATGAGACAGAGATAAATCATGTCAGAACTTTTTCCACTTTTAAAGTGACATATAATGTGAACAATTAAATTTAAAAACGAACTGAAATCTTCAAGGTGGAAAAATGAAATATAAAAACCTTACAAGAGCATGGTTGCATGAGTGTGCACGTTTATAAGTGTTCCGAATTAGCCAACCTCATTCAAACTCATGTTCAATAGAAGTCATTACACACCTGCCATCATTTAAAGTGACTCTGATTAAACACAAATAAAGTTCTGTTTCAGTAGGATTTTCCTGACATTGTCTTAGTTGGATCTCAGAGCAAAAGCCATGGTCCGCCGAGAGCTTCCAAAGAATAAGAGGGATCTCATTGTTAAAAGTTATCAGTCAATAGAAGGGTAAAAACGAATTTACAAAGCATTAGAAATAACATGGAACATAGTGAAGACAGTCATCATCAAGTGGAGAAAATATGGCACAACAGAGACATTACCAAGAACTGGATGTCCCTCCAAATTTTATGAAAAGAGAAGAAAACTGGTCAGGGAGGCTTCCAAGAGGCCTACAGCAACATAAAGGGAGCTGCAGGGATTTCTGGCAAGTACTGGCTGTGTGCTACATGTGACAACAATCTCCCGTAACATTCATATGAATGGGCTATGGGGTAAGGTGGCAAGACAGAAGCCTTTTCTAACAAAGAAAAACATCCAAGCCTGGCTGAAGTTTGCAAAAACAAACATCAATTCTCCCCAAAGCATGTGGGAAAATTTGTTGAGGTCTGATGAACCCAAGGTTAAATCTTTGGCCATAATTCCGAAAAGTATGTGTGGCCACAAAAAACACTACACATCGCCCAAAGAACAGCATGCAGCATGGTGGCAGCATCATGCTTTGGGGCTGTTATTCTTCAGCTGGAACCAGGGCCTTAGTCAGGGTGGAGGGAGTTATGAACAGTTCCAAATACCAGGCAGTTTTGGCACAAAACCTTCAGGCGTCCGTTAGAAAGCTGAAGATGAAGACGAAGTTCACCTTTCAGCATGACAAAAACCCACACATCCAAATCCAGAAAACCATGGCTTCAACAGAAGAAGATTCATGTTTTGGAATCTTGAACCCAGACCCGGATCCAATCAAACATCTGTGGGGTGATCTGAAGAGGGTTGTGCACAGGAGATGTCCTCACAATCTGTTTTGGAGCGCTTTTGCAAAGAAGAGCGGGCAAATATTGCCACATCAAGATGTGCCATGCTAATAGAGTCCTACTCAAAAAGATTGAGTGCTGTAATAAAATCAAAATGTGCTCCAATAAAGTATTAGTTTAAGGATGTGCACACTTATGCAACCAGATTAATGTGAGTAAAAAATATATTATATTTCCCCCTCAAAGATTTCAGTTTGTTTTCATTTGATTGGTTCACATTATAGGTAATATTAAAGGTGGAAAATTTCAGACATTTATCTTTGTCACATTTTTTTACATCACAAACATCTGGCATTTTAACAGGGGTCTGTAGACTTTTTATATCCACTGTATACATTGTTGTCCCTTTTTAACCCCCAATGCAACACACTACTACTGTACATGAAATTCATATTGCCTCAGTAGTTAGCAGCTTGTGGCGTTTATTAGGTGTCTGGCTAGTTACTCCATCTATAAGTGTTCTGTTGACATGAACATTACAGCAGATTAGCAAATCAAGATTTGACCATGTAGAGATGGTGTAATGCTTTCATGCCTCGGTAGCTAATCTATGCTAATGTAGCTAAATTAATCCTGGTTTCTGTTGTACAGTGACTTACCAATGTAAGCAAATGTTTAGTGGAATGCAACATTGCCATGATTATTCCGTAAAAATTAATTGCTAGAAGAGCCTCAGTCTAAGCTTGTGTTAGTTCTCTTTAAATCATTCTGGTGACATGAAAATTATTACCAATGATTTAACTAATAACAAATTGGTTTTGGTAGAGAGGGTGTTGTATGTTCAAACCTCAGTAGATAATCCATTCTCAGTAGCTATGTAATTTTGGTTTTCATTTGTTTCTACAATTCCACTTCTGAGGTTTAAACTTATCAATTGCACCTTTTTATTTGTAGATATGGCAGTTCAATTATGAAGAAATATGAGTATAATATGAGTATAAATATAACAACAAAACATGGGTACATAGGCTCTATACCCATGCCCTACCAAAGTCAACATATTTTTACAATTAAAATAGGGAGGGAATTTTCCAAATAAATGTATTATCTGGAAAGTTTGTGGTTTTATTGTTGCAACCTTTAAATAGTCTTTTGATCATCTGTGTCACTCAGTAAGATTATATTTGGTACACATGATCAGGGTTGTGATTTTACTGATGTTTCAAGTTGATCACACAGGGCCACTATAGGAAAGGACAACATGTTGCATTGCTTGCAATTATGGATATAAGTTGAAAAAAATTTGCCGTCTGGCTAGCAGTAGCTTTAATGCTGAAACCTACGAAATGCTTCCAACTTTAATTTGTTAGTGTTTTTCTCATGTATCTGTAGACAGTATGTTCTTTTTTATCTTTTATTATTGCATTCACTTCATCTCTTTCACTTGTTTAACTCTCCATTTTTGGATAAGGGCATTTCTGTCGACACCTGTTAGCCAACACCTGTTGTTAATGTGACAAACAACATTTGATTTATATTCTGCATGCATTAAAGAGAACTAAAAAGAAAAAACAGCAGGAATCAAGCATCCCTCATCCTTGAAGTCCCTCACTCCCCCATGCCTCTTTGTTTATCTTTTTGTTCTGCCCCTGTTAATTCTCACCTCATGCCAGATATAGTTAGTCTGGTTCTATGGTTGTGCAGCTGTCTGTCTAGTAAGTGTACAAACAGGCACTTAATTCTATCAGTGACACATTTATAGTTTGCATTAGCCAATGCAGTCAGATGCACAAACATTTGCATTTCTATGCTTTTGGTGACCTGAAACCCAACAAGTCACTTTTCCTATCCTCTAGCACTAAACATAAACCTAATCTTAACTGAAATTGCATAACCTCTTTGTGTTTAAACTTAACCTAGCCCTAAAAACTAATCTTTACCCCAAACCTAGAACATGTCCTTTTTTGGGGACCCTACATGTAAAAACAATTTTTAACATTATCCTGTGCCTAAATGTAGTAGAATATTGGATAACATGGTAGAAAAAACAGGACTCATTCTGTCAGTTGAAGGGCAGTTTTAGCACCACTTGCTTAAATTACAAAAACTCTGGAGTCCTTTAATACCTTTTATGACATCCCACCTCCTATCATTGCTTATTTGTTCCTCAGTCAGAAAGCTATTACGAGACATGGCACACTATTGAAAATCAATAAGGATTTGGAAATCATGCTTCCTCCTCTGGGGATTGGAAGTAGCAGGGGTTACACTGTGTTACATGATCAGATGTAATGCACCCTGTCTTTCCTGCATTATCTTCCACACATTGTTTCTTTAACCTCATTCACTTCTTCCCTTGCTACCTCTCTTTCTACCTCTAGAGCTACAATAGTTGTTTCCTGATTGTCCAGGCATCCTCTCTGTCTTTCTCAGATTCACCTTGTCATGCTTCCTCGCTCTCTTGTTTTCTCTTTCTTCCATCCTTCCATCTCTTATGGTCGGCGGCCAGAATGCCTAGCTACAGCACTTGATTCTGCCGTGGGCCAAGTTTTGCAAATGTTCATGGTGCCTGGAACATAGATGTAATACTTAGGAAAAAGGAAATGTCCACACTTAAAATTAATTGTAGCTAATCCTAATTTGATTTTAAATAACTGCAATAACTCTATACCTTTAATTCAGACCGGATAAGTAGTCTCTTTGTTGTATTTACTTGTTACAGAATTGTTAGAATACACAATTATGTTAAAAAAAATTCTTCATTGGTTGGGGAATTCAAGAACACTGCCTATTGAGCTAGATGCTGATTGTTGAATTGTATAACCGTCTAGACCAGGGGTGCACGAACTGTGGCCTGGACTAAGCTGTTTTAATCTTTCCCACACCAGGTTTGATCAAAGGCGGTCAATCTTCTATATCTAAATGTAGATATAAAGAATTTAGAAATTATATATGCTTTACTTTGCATGCTTTATCTTTACTAACCATCTTTTAATTGTGGTTTAACAGCCCTCCTTTGAATTTTTCAATCTAGAATGTTAGTCATGATAAATAAACTTTACATCAGACCAGCACTTACTAATATAGACCAGCAAGGAAAATTCACAATATCTTTTTGGAAGAATGTGGCCATAATGACACTTCTAGGAGTGAAGTAATCTTCATTTTTTTCACCTTGGCACCTGGTAGCCTAGCATTGCCCATTTCTCTCTTCAGTGGTTTTATGTAAAATACATCTATTTCTCAAATGTTACCATCACAAAGTAACACCTGAGTTCATTAAGCACAAAACAGAATGAATTTAAACTGAGTAAAAAGTCAAAAAAAAATGTCAGCACATCAATAGCTACTTAGAGGGGCAATCTAGGTGTTCAACTACACAAACTGCCTTGGAGTGTCAAATCAACATTTCAGTAACTGCACCAAAGTGCTGACAGGTAGGCTATTGATCGCCCTTTGGCAATTTCTGATTGTCATTATGAGCAACTATCATTTTCTTTGGCTCTGCATGGAAATGGGCAATATTCACATCAGTTTTCAAGTCTAGTAGGCATTAATCGAAATAATGAATATTTTATTACATTTATTTGTAGAGCACTCATCTAGTATCTGTAACGATGCCAGATGGTGGCTGGTGTTGTGGCTCCAGTTGCGGTGTGCACCGCTTTTATTGATAACAGGGTACTGCCAAAGCGTGGTCAGAAGTACAGGCTGGGGTCATACACAGGAAGCCACAGATGCACACTCAGGCACAAGAGGGATTGGCAGGTCTCCAAAGCAGGCAGAAGGTCAAAACACAGTAATCCAACAGACTGGGAATCAGAGTCAAAGGTAGATTTGACAGAAGCAGGTTGGTACACAAAATAAAAAAACTGTAGAGAATCCAAAAAGGGCTTAGCAATGATGCAGCAAACACCTAACCAATAACTCACAATCGGAAGGCTGGAAGTAAATAACTCACAATCGGAAGGCTGGAAGTAGATTAAGTAATAGTGGGAGAAAACAAAGGAACAGGTAATTGACACAGGTGATCAGTATTCAGGTGATTGTGAGGCGGGAAGGGGGTTTCATTCAGGTGGAGTGGAAGGTTTAGGTCTAGGAGATGCGCTGGTTACCGGTGAGGAGTGATGTGAACAGGGCATAGACCTTACAGCATAGTTACACAAATTGCTTAAAAAATATATATTAATACATTATTTACAAGTAAAAATACATTTAAATATACAGTAGGGGGAAAAGTATTTGATCCCCTGCTGATTTTGTACGTTTGCCCATTGACAAAGAAATGATCGGTCTATAATGTTAATGGTTGTTTTATTTGAACAGTGAGAGATGGAATAACAAAAACAAAATCCAGAAAAACACATGTCAAAAAACTTATGAATTTATTTGCATTTTAATGAGGGAAATAAGTATTTGACCCCTCTGCAAAACATGACTTAGTACTTGATAGCAAAACCCTTGTTGGCCAAAGGTCAGATGTTTGTTGTAGTTGGCCAGCAGGCTTGCACACATCTCAGGAGGGATATTGTCCCACTCCTCTTTGCATAGCTTCTCAAAGTCATTAAGGTTTTGAGGCTGACATTTGGCAACTCAAACCTTCAGCTCCCTCCACAGATTTTCTATAGTGTTAAGGTCAGGAGACTGGAAATCTTCAGACGGGCCTGTACATGCAGGATTCCAGGATTTCAGTGCTTCACGGCGTAGTGTGTTGCCTATTGTTTTCTTGGTTGACTATGGTCCCAGCTGCCTTGAGATTATTGACAAGATCCTCTTGTGTAGTCCTGGGCTGATTCCTCACCATTCTCATGATCATTGCAACTCCATGAGGTGAGATCTTACATGGAGCCCCATACCAAGGGAGGCTGACAGTTCTTTTGTGTTTCTTCCATTTGCTTTTGTGTTTCTTCACACTAAGCTGCTTGGCGATGGTCTTGTTGTTCGTTCCAGCCTTGTGTAGGTCTACAATCTTGTCCCTGACATCCTTGGACAGCTCTTTGGTCTTGGACATGGTGGACAGTTTGAAATCTCATTGGTTGCTTCTGTGGACAGGTGACTTTTATTAAGGTAACAAGCTGAGATTAGGAGCACACCCTTTAAGAGTGCGGTTCTAATCTCAGCTCGTTACCTGTATAAAAGAAACCTGGGATCCTCTTAAAGCTTCTTAAAAGATGAAACCAAACTTATTTTGGCAATGTTTCTAAGTTGGTAAAAGCATGACTGCACCAATATTTTGGGTGTTGTATTCATATTTTAAGCCTAGATCGAAGACAACTCACATTTCTGTCCACAGGTAAAATATTTTTTGCTAGCGAATTTTGCTGATCCTCTGAAATGGATTCGGGGCCAATAATTAAAACTTTGGTTTCTTCAGTGTTTATCTGAAGAAAATTATTTGACATCCAGTTTTATGTCTCCCAGCAATGATGCAGGACACACAACTTACTCAAGTTATTTGTCTTAACCCACAAATACAATTGTGTATCATCTGCATTACAATGAAAAGAGACAACATGCTGCCCAATTATACTACCTAATGTAAGCATATACATAGAAAACTGGATTGGCCCCAGGATGGAAGCCTGCAGAACACCACATATGACAAGCACCGAGGGAAGACATAATATTGTTAACGGACACTACAAATTCTATATTTGACAGATACAACTTGAAGCAATCTAGTGTAATTCCGGATATCCCAACCCAATTTCTAATTCAGTAAATTAAAATGTTATCGTATATAGTCAGTCAATCAAATGTATACATAATGCCATTTTTACATCAGAAGTTGTCACAGTGCATGTACAACACAAAACACCCAGCCTAAGATCTCAAGGAGCAAGCAACCACAATGTTGAAGCACAGTGGCCAGAAAGCAACCATGCTTGGAGGAGTGACCTGTCCTCTTCTGGCTGTGTCGGATGAACATTCAGAGTCCAAGTTGTAACAGTTTGTAAATTAATTTGGGTTGTGTCCAGAGTCTTTAAAACTTAATCCAGGTCAGAAGCATGACCATATGTACAAGGACAGGGACAACTGGGTGGTGGTGGGGGGGCTGGGGGTGGTTATCAGACTGGCATCGTCTTGATCTGCAACACTGCCAGGAGGACTTCGGACAGTGGCAGCAACTAATCTTTGAAGACCTATACAAAAACAACACTTAAAACAGACAAATTCTATAATTCTTTTTTTTTTTTTTTATTTAGTTTGATGACAACTCAGTAGATGAACTGATGCTCTGGCTGGATGGTGAGGCTGTGGAGGAGAATGTCCATGCTAATAGGGGCGATTCGTATGCTAATGGTACTGAACCGCGTTCAGCTCTGGCGGTTATAGGGGGTAAAAAAGGCCTGGCTATTCTAATGTAAAGCAATCTGGGTGGAATCATGTCAAGAAAGCAATAGGAGGGTGTTAAATGAGATGTGATTACTAAACGGTGTTTTGAACAACTGGAGTAAAATACTACTTAAGGAGAGGATGGTCAATGTCTAAGTCTTCTTCTTGCTTTCTTTCTCTTGCATGTATTTATCAGGCTACAACAAAATGAGTACATGGTTTTTGCGACAAAGTGTAACTCGAAGTTCATTTTTGTTTTAACACAACTACATTGCTCAAACAAATTAAGAGACTATGTAGTCATCACAGTATAACACCAAGTCACTTCATTTTCAGGGATATCAGTGTATCGAGTTAGGAAGGATAAGTAATTGTAAATCAATGCCACCTCATTTGGTGCAAACGAAAGAGACAAACAGTAGAGGCAACTGCTGGAAAATACCCAAAAAGGAAATGGTTTTGCAGGTGTTGGCCACATACGATTGCTCTCTCCTTATCCTTCCTGAGTGATTCTTCTCTAGTTTTGCATTTTGCTAGTGTCCTTGTCACTAGTGGTAGCATGGTCACATTGCACCGGCAGTCCAGCTCCTCCAGGATGGCACATCCATAAGTGCTGTCTCCAAGTACAGTCTCAAGAGCATGGAGAAGATACCAGATACGGGCCGTTACATGAGGTGGGCCGGACAGGGCCGTAGAAGGGCATCAACCCAGCAGCAGGACCGGTATCTGATCTTTTGTGCGAAGTGGAACAGGAGAACTGCCAGAGCCGTAGCAAATGACTTCCAATACGCATGTGGGCCCAACGTTTTCTATTGGGACCTGTGCTCACAGCCCATGCATTTGCCAGAGAACACTAGAATTGGCAGGTCCGCCATTGGGGCCCCATTCTCTTCACAGATTAGAGCAGGATCACACACGGGACAGACATGAAAGAGTCTAGAGACGCCTTTGTGGACATGCTGCCTGCAACATCATCCAGCATGACCAGTTTGGCAGTGTCTCTGTGATGGTCTGGGGAGGCATATACTTGGAGGGTCGAATAAACATCCACATGCTAGCCAACGGTGCCTGGCTGCTGTTATTTCAGGATGGTGCAGTGAGACCCATTGTCAGAACTTATTCTGGTGCAGTGAGCCCTGGGTTCCTCCTGGTGCAGGTCATTGCCCGGCCTCATGTGGCCAGAGTGTTTAGGCAGTTCCTGGCTGACAAAGGCATTGATGCCATTGACTAGCCCTCCCGTCCCCCAGACCTAAATCCTATTGGGAACTTATGGGATGTTATGTATCTGTGCATACGACGCTGCCAAGTAGCACCGCAGACTGTCCAGGAGCTCACGGATGCCCTGGTCCAGGTCTGGGTGGAGATCCCCCAGGTCACCATCTGCCATCTCATCAAGAGCATGCCCAGACATTGTTGGGAGTGCATACAGACTTGTGGGGGCCATACACACTACTGAGTCACATTATGAGTTGCTGTGACGAAATTCATGCAAGTTGGAAAGGCTTGGGTTTTCAATATTTTACTTTGATTTTCAGTGTGAGTTTGAATCCAGCCCTCGATCGGTTGGTGATTTTGGTTTCCACTGACCTTTATCAACGAATTACACAATGTACAGTAAAGTTTTAAACTTGCAATGTGTGGGTAAAGTGTTCCCTACATTTTTGTAGGTGTGTGAGGAAACTTGATCCAGTGCACACAGAACCTCAGACTGAAGCAAAGAGTTATCTTTCAGCACAACAACAACATCCCAAAGCCCACAGCAAAGTATTTTGAACATCTGTAGGGACTTAGGGTTACACATTTTGGGGATTTTTGGGGGGAATTAACAGGAATATATGGAAATCAACAGGAATATATATGCAAATTAATAGTGATAACAATTTAATTTAAATGTAAATTATTTTTTACATCAGCTATATTTACCATATCACATGCAGACAGAAACACACACATTGTACCTTGTCATAAATAGACAATTTCAAATGATGAAATCTTTCCAAAATAAATTGAAATCGATTTTGTTAAGTTGAATCTTCATGTGGGAGGATTTCACTCAACTAAAAGAAAGGGAGTATTGATTGATGTGTTCCCAACGATCCATTCCATCCCCCAAAAATATTTTCAACATCTATAAGATAAGAGTCACAATACTAAAGCTTTGGTTTTCTTCCTCTCAGGCTTCCAAGTCTTCTCCCTGGACCTTCTCAATGTCCTCCCCTTAAACCTCAGACTCTGATGCCTCATCTTCACTGTTAATTTTCAACTTTGTAGGGGATTGCTCATTGTCAGACTCAAAAAGCCTAATATTTACTCAGATGGTCAACAGCTTTTCAACCATTCTAGTGGTCAGGCTGTTGCATGCTTTGGTGTGTGTTCTTCCAAACAGGGACCAGTTGCACTCTCAGGTGGCTGATGTTGGTGGGATTTGGAGGATGATGGAGGCAACAGGGAAAAGAGCCTAAAATCCATTCCACATTACATTTACCTATAAATTCATAAAAAATCCTACAATGTGATTTTCTGGATTTTTCTTTCTCATTTTGTCTCTTGGATGATCCGGAAGAGGATTGGGAAAATGTCATATGGTCAGATGAAACCAAAATATAACTTTTTGGTAATAATTCTACTTGTTGTGGTTGGAGGAGAAAGAATGCTGAGTTGCATCCAAAGAACACCATACCTACTGTGAAGCATGGGGGTAGAAACATCATGCTTTGGGTTTTTCTGCATAGGGACCAGGACGACTGATCCGTGTAAAGGAAAGAATGAATGGGGCTATGTATCGTGAGATTTTGCGTGAAAACCTCCTTCCATCAGCAAGGGCATTGAAGATGAAAAGTGGCTTGGTCTTTCAGCATGACAATGATCCCAAACACAACAACATCCCGGGCAACAAAGGAGTGGCTTCGTAAGAAGCATTTCAAGGTCCTGGAGTGGCCTAGCCAGTCACCAGATCTCAACCCCATAGAAAATCTTTGGAGGGAGTTGATAGTCTGTGTTGCCCAGCGACAGCCCCAAAACATCACTGCTCTAGAGGAGATCTGCATGAAGGAATGGGTCAAAATACCAGCAGCAGTGTGTGAAAAGCTTGTGAAGACTTACAGAAAATGCTTGACTTCTGTCATTGCCAACAAAGGGTGTATCACAAAGTATTGAGATGAACTTTTGTTATTGACCAAATACTTATTTTCCACCATAATTTACCAATACATTCATAAAAAATCATTTTTTCAAATTTTGTCTCTCATAGTATGATGAAAATTACAGGCTTCTCTCATCTTTTTAAGTGGGAGAACTTGCATAATTGGTGGCTGACTAAATACTTTTTTGCCCCACTGTACCTTTTTTTCTCTAGTCAATTTCAGTATGCCCCAACCAGGACTCAAACAGCTGGCTGCAGCAGTATTGTAAGGTATTGTCTTAGACCGCTGAGCCACTTTTGGCCACATTCACTTTTTAACCTCTGTGCAACCTGTCTGACTCAACCTCAGGACAACTTCACCCCCAAAAGTCCTTGTGGCATTCTAAGCCTAGTAGGTTGTCTAGGAATTAAACAAAGTTGATGATGCACATTTTTTAAAGTTTTGCCTGACTGAACACAACCCAAGGCAAGAGGGCCCTTTTTTCTTTTCGCAGTGTCCACATCGCCCAAGCTGTCAGGTCTCTTTGAAGAGCACCCAGTATGGCATTTCTTCCCCCAGGAGCCAAGTCTCGCTTGAAGTGCCAGGACAGGGGGACATTCCCTTTGATTCACACCCAACATTGTGGACTGCCGCTGGGGTAGTCATTTTAGCATGTATTTTTCTCATGATTTGGAAACACTGAAATATACCACTTTAATGTTGCATGTTGTGTGAAAGACACTTGCTGGGGTTGTTCAAAGCAACCTATGGTTTTATAGGTAAAGTTTTTGCTTCTTCACCACTGAAGTAATGGTTTTGTATTTGGAATAGGTATGTCCTGTATCTTTGCTTGAAGTGATGAATGGTTTGAAGAAATGTCATTGTGTAAGAGAGAGGTATGTCAGAATTGAAAAAAATATATATAGTTCCAACAAATGGGTGAGAGCGGGAGGAAGAAAGAGAGAATAAAGTGAATTGAGAGGAGAGGGGAAGAAAAAGACAGAGGGAGACAGAGGGGGTGGAGATCAAAATTAAGAGAGAATAGGGAGAGGTACGGAGTTCACAGTGGTTGAATTGTTGAACACAATCCAAATTTGCTGATATTGAACGGTTTCAGGCTTGGGTCCAAGGTTTATACTTAGCATGTCCCTCCCCTCTCCTCCTGGATACCATGGGAAGGGGGCAACGATGTGGAAGTTTCGGTTCACATATTCAGAGACTAAAAAAGCTGCTGATCCTGGCTTTGTTTATTTCCCAAGTCTCCCACTTCTGTCAGATCCTTCCGGTGATGCTCCACAACACAGGACACACAGATGTGCCCCTGGCTCAGAGAATGAGGTGCGGGAAGGGAGTGAAAATTCTGGAAGGCCTTTAGTCACACTCTGTGAAGGAATGCCGGTTATTGCCGGCGCAGGTATGCACAGACTGTAAGCATGTCTGGGGACCTAGCAATGAACACGATCCCTCACATACAAGCATAATTTACAGTTTCACTTACTCAGATGTCTTGGAGGCAAATACAGTGGATATAAAAAGTCTACACACCCCTGTTAAAATGCAATTTTTTTATGTAAAAGAATGAGTCAAAGATAAATCATGTCAGAACTTTTTATGTGACCAAGAATGTGAACAATTCAGTTGAAAAACAAATCTTCAAGGGGGGAAAATGAAAAATATAAACCTTACAATAACCTGGTTGTATAAGTGTGCACACCCTCTTATAACTGGGCATGTGGCTGTAATCACAATTAACCAATCACATTCAAACTCATGTTCAATAAAAGTCATTACACACCTGCCATCATTTAGAGTGACTTTGATTAATTAACAAAGTTTTGCGGTTCCAGTAGGATTTTTCTGAAATTTTCTTAGTTGCATCTCTGAGCAAAAGCCATGGTCCGCAGAGAGCTTCCAAAGCATCAGAGGAATCTCATTGTTGAAAGATATCAGTCAATAGAAGGGTACAAAATAAGTTCCAAAACAGATATACCATGGAACACAGTAAAGACAGTAATCATCAAGTGGAGAAAATATGGCACAACATATTACCAAGAACTGGACAATTTTCCGAAATTGATGAAATGACATGAAGAAAACCGGTCAGGGAGGCTTCCAAAAGTCCTACAACAACATAAAGGCGCTGCAGGAATGTCTGGCAAGTACTGACTGTGAGCTACATGTAACAACAATCTCCCATATTCTTCAAATGAATGGGCTATGGTGTAAGGTGGGAAGGCGGAAGCCTTTCTTAAAAAGAAAAACATCCAAGCCGGGCTGAATTTTGCAAAAACAAACCCCTAGTCTTCCAAAAGCATGTGGGAAAATGTTTTATGGACTGATATAACCAAGGTTGAATTTTTTTGCCATAATTCCATAAGGTATGTTTGGTGCAAAAACACTGCACTCTGCATCACCCAAAGATCGCCATACCAAGAATGAAGCATGGTGGTGGCAGCACCATGCTTTGGGACTGTTTTTCTTCAGCTGGAACCGGGGTCTTAGTAAGGGTGGAGGGAATTATGAACAGTTCCAAATACCAGTCATTTTTTGCATATCAGGCATCCATTAAAAAGCTAAAGATTAAATTAATATTTCAGCACTGCAACGACCCAAAGCACACATCAAATTCCACATAAGCATGGCTTCACCAGAAGAAGAGTAACATTTTGGAATGGCCCACCCAGAGCCCAGACCTGGATTAAATTGAACATCTGCGGGGTGATCTGAAGAGGGCTGTGCACAGGAGTCCTTGCAATCTGACAGATTTGGAGCGCTTTTGTAAAGAAGAGTGGGCAAATATTGCCACGTCAAGATGAGCCATGCCAATGGCCTCCTACCCAAAAAGACTGAGTGCTGTAATAAAATCTAATGGTGCTTCAACCAAGTATTAGTTAAAGGGTGTGCACACTTATGCAACAAGGTTTTGTGGGTTTTTAATGTTTCCCCCTCATGTCATAGGTCACATTAAATGTGGAAACAGTTATGATATGATTTATCTTTATCTTTGTCTCAAGGAAGAATCTATAATGATTGGTTGACTCAATAGAGTGGCCAGAGCTTGCACTTTAAACAAGCTGAATGCTCTAAGTAGCTAGTTGTGCTTGTCTCGACCCCTTAACCCAAACTTCAAACCAAACCTAACAATTTTAGAATGTCATTGATTTCAGAGTAGAACATAAGCCTCTATTGAGTAAACAAATTAGCAGATCTGCCTCCTAGACAGGTTTCAAACAAGTAAAAATCGAAACTCCCAATCCACAGTGAGTTGTTCAAGCCAAAAATATTCACAGTCCATTCGCAAACTCACTTTACTGCAGACAGGGGAGGCCTACAAATGAGCCAAATTACCTGATTAGCTATCCTCGCCATCTCCATTTTAAGCCAGGGTCACCTGCTAACAGAAGAGAGAAACAGAGGGAGAAAGAGCAGAGAAAGTGACAGGATAAGTAGCAGAGGGAGAGAGGAGCTGCCACAGAATTGGTGGCAGTTAAAAAGTGTCTCTGGCACTGAGCAGGTTGTCATTATGCCAATTAGGCTGGCAGCGAGTAGGAAACGCACACGTAGGCAACCCTCAAATTCACTTGCATATTGAAAGTAAAAATGGACAGATTGAAAAATAACACGAAGACAAACTTTACCCCCCTCAACCCTTGTACACATTCATTAAGCCCACTGTCACTATATTAGTGCCGCATGAGGGGGACAGAGAAAGATAGAATGGTGAAAGAAGACGATACCTTGGATGTGACAGCTGTCAATTTATAAGCAAACTGCAATGGTTAATATGGCAGTGAGGGGAAGATTAAATCAAAAAGGAACCTGGCATATCTAGTTCTGGCGGCCCACAATTAAAAGTGAGAAATATTGCTGCCCTCACTGGATTCAGTCCTGCGTCTCCCACATGAGGCTGCGTCTTTAACCACTACACCGCAGTGCTATACATTAACCTAGTGTTGGAATAGAATCTCAACAATAGAAAAAGTTGTCACACATTAACATAATGCCAAGTTTGAATATTTCACTAGACACCACTAAGCATTACGTTAAACTCTCTATTAGTATAAAATGTTACATTAAACTCTCTATAAACTCTATAATCTATAAGTTTACCTCCACCACAAATAGCATCTATGAAATGTATGGCTTTTGCCACTGGCTGTGTTAACAGCTTATTAGCCAGTTATATGCTTACTAGTATCTAATTTACTACTTGGATTAGTCATAAGATTTGAGCAATTTCAGCGACACTGAATATGAACTTAACACAGCCAAAGCTATTTCATGGCACAATTTTTTTTTACTTTCAGTCGTGAATGACATTGATACAATAACTGTCAATATAGGTGACGATAACTTACTTTCTCGTCAAGTGAAAAGACGAGAGAGTGTTGTGGAGACTCTTTTTTTTTTTTATTGCCCAAGGGGTTTTTATCTAACCTATATTACCCCAAAAATCATGCACAGACGCATACTTCGGAAATGCACAAGAAATTGTCCGAATATAACCGTGAACAGTTTTGTTTTATGTTTACTTCAATGCAGCTACTCAAGTTTGTAGCCAGCGACACTTATCTATCTGGAACAAATACTGATATTTTGCTTTGACTGTAACGAGATTCGAACGCGGGACCTATTGGTTACAGGTCCGTGTCTCTAACCACTACGCTATTCAACAAGGGGTAGTCAGTCACTCAGTAAAAGACATTTGCTCTTCTTGGCCAGCTCCGCTTACACGGTCTGGCAACAATAGTTACAAGAGACGGTGTGACGGGTTGGTAGAATAAGAAAGATGGACTATCCAGTCCATAAGATCGTAACTAGAGGAAGGACTCAGGCAGGACGAAAGACAAGAATGTAATTGTGTCAAAGTCACTTCTCTTGCGAACCCACCCTTCAAGTGACATTATACAATGTTTGACTGCTGCCTCCCATCTTGAATGGTCTTGGTGTGTTTGCAGTGCTTATATTGCAATTTTATAAAAGCTCTCCTACATAATGTTTTAATTACTAATTATAGCAATAATATTAGTTAAATGCTTCACTGTAACTATCATTCTGATAAATATGCAGTAATCAGCAGTTTGAGCTGTTTCATTTTTAATGAAATAACAGGCAGACAGATCGCTTTTTAAGTATGGTGAGCATGCAAATGTGGTAGTTAACTTGCTGTTTTACAATAGTATCCATACAGTGTACTGTACTGTATACATGAAAGACAGCTAGCCATAGTTCTCAATAGTTATATCCCACGTACATTGTCGGATCATTACATAGAATTAACTTACCTCTAGTGATATATCGTTTTTGTCCAAATGTGATTAGTTAATTTATTCTGCAATCCATATTTGAATGCGTTTCACCAGGATGTTGTCAGGAGAAAGCTCAGATTCTATCATGTATGATTCAATACCAAGATCACTTAAAAAATGCGTCCTTCAAATCATGATGACATGCGATTGTGTTCTGTAATTTCTGTAAAATTACTTTTTCACTACCTGCCAAGAGGAGTAGAGACTGGTCCAAAACAGTAGGTACAGTTTCTACAGGGATTTAGTCTTTTAGAAATAGGAAATACATTTACACCTTTTATCCAGATATCTGCTTAAAGGAACATTGTTGAAAGACATTCAATGGCTCAATCAATCAAGGGCAACCGCAATTGCATGGCAATCAGTATAACATGCAGAAAACATGACCACCTTACGTTTTCTGACCATGCTAGCCCTTTGACACACATTCTGATGTAATGCAGTGTGTTGTTCATCATGACAATCTTGTTCCTCTCGCTATGGTCAATTGTGTAAAAAAAATCTCACAGGCGTAGATATCTCACAAAGACGATACAAACCAACTACGTGTCCTCTAGGGAGAAATGCTCCTTTAATGGCTCATAACCGCTATTGTGTACAATGTCTCATCTCCCCGACTTCAAGAAGATACGTCTTCTAATCTGATCCTGCCTTTCATATTAGTCCAGATGAGACCCTTTACCAAGGCTCTTTTAAAGTGTTTTATTTTTGCAATAGCAGTGAGTAGTAGGGTGCTCCACTATTCCTAAGAAACCCTTGATCTTACTAAGTTCTATTGAGTGTTTAAAAGCTTCTGTATTTGTTTGAATAGAGGGCTGCTCCTACATAACAGTTAGCCGCAAATATCTAAGTCACGCCCATAGTAACAAATTACAAGCAAGGTAATATAATTTTGTTATGTCCTTCAGAAAGAAAGTTAACACTAATTGCTTCCTGGGTGCTTGATATGGCAGCCACCTGCTGCTTTGTCATTTGCAGTGGTTGCGTTAAAAGCAGAAGTGACATTTTACTTGGACCATGTTTTCAATTTATGTAAGAGTTTAAGAACCCCCCCTTCACTCCAGCGCTCATCCAACGAGCCACTGTAACAGCGGAAGTGGGAGGAATGGAGAAAATAAGAGAGAAGCAGACAGAACAGAGAACAGCAAAGAAAAATACTTTATTGCATGGGACAGCTGTTGAAAATATAATCACAAGGTAAATGTATAACACTGAAAGGGAGATAAAGTAGAAAAATGTCAGAGAGCATGGGAAATGAACAGAGAGAAAGAATGTTACTCTGAGATAGTAGACAAAGATGGAGCATGACTAAGACAGAAAGACAAGAAGAAATGTGAAGTTTGTCAAAGTTTCTTCTCTCATTAATCATTTTTCCTATCAAACAGCATCATGGAATGTTTGATCGAAACTTCACAAATGGGTTTTGAAAGATCTTGCTGTAGCTACAATAGTGTGGCTACCAATGGTCAGATCTAGATAAGTCTGGTTGCTTGCCAGCATAAAATCAGTCTTGTCCATATTTTTAATTTGTCGAGGGATAAGATAAACGTGGAAGCAAACATTTATATGTCTGCTTGTAAAGTGAAAGAAAATATCTATATTTGCTTTCACTATCACAGTTTGCGCAGGGATGTTAGAGGTTACCTATTAAAGTATTCATTTTGCATGGGTAAGTTTAAGATCAGCGTTAAGGCAAGTTATTATGGCCTTGTTGTTAAAATGAGAAGTGTAACCACCATATACATGGTACCTTTCAAAAGTTTGGAGTCCTTTAGAAATGCCCATGTTTTTGAAAGAAAAGCAAATAAAAAAAGTTGGTTAATATAACATCAAATTGATCAGAAATACAATGTAGATATTGCTCCTGTTATACATGACAATTGTAGCTGGAAACTGTTGATTTTCAATGGAATATTTACATAGGCATACAGAGGCACATTAATCAGCAACGAGCATGCATGTGTTCCAATGGCACGTTGTGTTTGCTAAGTCAAGTTAATTTTTTTAAATGTCTAATTGGTCCTTAGAAAACACTTTTGTGATTGTTAGCACTGCTGAAAACGGTCGTGCTGATTAAAGAAGTGTGTACCACTCCCTTCATAGAACAGCACAAACTGTGTCAAACCAGATTAGAAAGACGCAGACAAAATGAAAAGCTGCAGGAGTGCTTAATGCCTTCGGTCAAGCATTGTGTGGGCAAAGTGATGGTCTGGGGGTGCTTTGGCATTGTTAAAATTTGTACAAGGTCAAAAGAATCTTGAACAAGGAAGGCTAACTCTATTTTGCAATGCAATGCCATTCCCTGCAGATGACCCTTGATTGGAGCTAATTTTCTCCTGCAACAGGACAATGAACCAAAGCATAGCTTCAAACTATGCAATAACTATTTAGGGAATTTAAGGAAGCAGTCAGCAGGTATTCTGTCTATAATGGAGTGGCCAGCACAGTCACCGAACCTCAAACCTATTGAGTTGTTGTGGGAGTATCTTGGCCGTGTGGTACATAATGCCCATCAATCCAATCCAACTTGTGAAATGTGCTTCAGGAAGCATGGGGTAAAATATCTTTAGATTAACAAATTCACAACTAGAATGCCAATGGTCTGCAAGGCTGACATTGCTGCAAATGGGGGATTCTTTGACAAAAGCAAAGTTTGAAGGACACCATTCTTTTTTCAAGAAAATATTATTTGTACCTTGTCAATGATTATATTTCCAATTCAATTTGCTGTATTTCCTATTCAAGCAAATTTTATTCATATTTTCAAGGGAAACAAGGACATTTCTAAGTGACCCCTAACTTTTGAACGGGAGTGGACATTGCTGAAAAATATGGTTATTCAACTTGGAATATGTGGTATTATACAGGGTGTGAGTGTAAAAGTTAATTTGTGTGTGTGAGAGAGAGAAAATCTACAATTGTATTTATGTTATGCTGTCCAATGTCTCTTCTGCCTGACTTGGGAAAAGAAAGTATATTATTTCTATGCTGGTCTGAAAGAAAACATTCAACATGGCTCTTTTTATGTAAGCGTTTGTTCTTTTGCAATAGCAGTGCGTGGTTGGGTACTTAATGTTCCTAAGAAACCCTTAACCTTACTAAGCTATATGGAGTTTTTAAATAAAAACTCTCTTACACTAGAGGGCTCCTAAATAACACAGAGTACACGACAATTACCTGAGTCACACATGTGTAAACCCACATCCATAAACACACAGATCACACACATTCTCATGTCAATTCTTGCTGTATACTGTAAATCGAGTCATATGGGGATTTTCTTTACTGCAATTGACGTAGAGAAGCCAAGCACACAAAGATAAAACGCATACATATACCTGCGGTCTCACGTGTAGTTGGTGAAGCTTTTGTGAAGAAGGTATTTTTCCCATAGTGCACCTTTGATTGATGCAGCTTTTTATAGTACTTTGATGAGTATATATGTTTGTGTGGTTCCAGATCTCGACAAACCTGTTCTGACTGTACACCAGACCATCAGCGATGTTCGTGGGAGCTACTACCAAGAGAAGACAGTGTTTCTGCGCTGCACGGTCAACTCCAACCCCCCGGCTCGCTTTATCTGGAAACGAGGCACCACGCCTATTGAGCAAAGCAAGGATACTGGAGTGGACATCTATGAACCTCTCTATACACAGGTACTGGAACAGGACCAAAAATAAGCTTACAAGTTCCTTGCAAATTCATAGCATCAGGCTGACCATCTTTCATACCACAGATTTAGATTACCCATTGTATTGAATAAAAATGCTCTGAGTTGATATTGTGGCATTGGGCATCTTCTTTGCTACTACCAGGCAACAGGTTAAATATCCATGCACAATACTTTTTATTTATTTCTCCTCCATTTCCTTACCGGAAGCAAGCTTGCGACAACAGGTATTGAAATATTCGTCTTCGTAGTTGTTATCATGCTACTCGCTTACTAAGGAGATGTATACTATAATCTTTACTTGCCGTAAGGAATGCATCTCCTTTCTTCTACCTCAACTTAGCTCACAAGGCACCCAAGCCACCAAAAAAGCAACAAGGTGAAGCAACCATATTTGATTACTATCCCTACAAAACTTTGGTTTGGCACTGATGGAGGTAAAACTAAGCCAGTGACTTTATCCCTGCTTTATTCATAGGCCCCATATAGAGTCCTTTATTCGTCTATGACCGCAAACCAAGAGAGAGACAAAAAAAGATCTCACAAGCTGCTAAACACCCAAAAGTTTGCGTATGAGGATAACACGCAGCATACATCCATAAAGATGTACTTTAGCAAACACTTGGTCCAAAGTCAAATTCTCTAATGAGACGATGTTCATACTTGTCTGTGTAAATATATGTGTTTCTCATTTCAAATTCAGCCAATATTAGTGATGGCCAAACGAAGCTTCATTTGCGTTGTTTTAGCAGCAGGATATTATGCTGACAGCACTCATATTTTCTTTATCACAATAAAAGCCATTGAAATTTATAAGGCCATATAGATAACAATCTGATCTGTAAAAAAGTACAGACACAAACAACATTAGAACGGGCATTAAACATAAAATGAGAGACTAGATTGTCAACTATATTGCCTTATACAGCTCTGGAAAAGATAAAAGACCACCGCACCTTTTTTTCCTTTCCAAAAAAGTTGGAAAGGAAGGTTTTGAGTGGGGAACAGAAGGATAAAAATGAAGAGACCGCTGCAAATTGAACGCTTCTGTTCCTCACTCAAGACTTTCCTTTTAAACTTTTTTGGAAAGGAAAGAGTATGGTGCAGTGGTCTCTTAATTTTTTCCAAAGCTGTAGATTTCAAAGATGAGTTCTGAGCGCTCCCAGCATAATATCCTGCTGCTAGAAAAACGGTAATGAAGCCTCGAATGGCCATTACTAGCTACATCCCACAGAACATTTTTTTAGGATAACAAGTTGATTTATAAATTCTTCATTAGAAAGTTTTCACAGAATGAGCAGATGGTCAGTTTCAGACCCATGCAGCAGGAGTACATGTGCACCAGGGCAGCACGTTAGGCCACTGGACAATACTAGTTCTCAATTTGTATGTTTAATGGCAATATGCAAAGGATACACAAAGCAAACTACACAACTTGCAGTTTCCTTCTCTAAAACTCTGATATCATCGATAACAGATGAACTGGATAACTTTTAACCACCACTCCCACAAGTGTAAATACATAAAAATGTCAATCCCCTACTAGGACAACAAAGGCATACAGTGGTGGAACATACCCATCCTAATAAGCTGTGCACCGCGCACATATGTGCGCAAATAATGTTCCCTAGCATCCGCCAACATGTCTGAGATTATGTCCACTGTTTAGAACCAGTATCTCTTCTAAATAGGAGGTCCAAAGCTATGGCAGCAATAGCGGTGTTTCTCAATACAGTACTTTTTGTACTCTATTGAGTACAAACTATTCTCCAATAATTCCAGCTGCAACAGCTCATCTGTTTGGATGGTCGAACAATGCCATGGGCACGGTTCACATGCAAATGCATGCACACATTGTCTCTCTCACACACAAACACACTCCATGAACACACACTCCCACACACACACACAAAGGTTGCTGTTAAGCTCTGAGTGACTCAGTATACTGTCCTCTTCTACTGTTGTCTCCTTGGTTCTCTTTTAATTGAAGGAGCTGCATGGTCCGTTTCAAAGGGACACCCTGAGAGCACAATTAGCCGAAGTGGCTCTTCCCACACTAAGACGGTGGAAGAATTGAGACAGGAAAGATCTCACTCAGTCGGCTGAGGTCATCTTCCAAATAGCACCCTATTCCCTTTATAGTGCAATATGTATGATGGGGTGGTGCACAATACTGGATCAGGTGGCCATTTGGAACAAACACCCAGGCTTTGACGGGTGGAATGGGTAGCAGTGGGAATGTGGGAATTTGTTTCTCTAGAAATCATTCCTGAGGAAGAGTTTGAAAACTACTTCTATGGACTGCAGAGAGAGATACAGAAAATGATGTAAAAGGAGAAAGTGAGTTATGCATACCCATAGGGCTGGGAGAGAAAGCGAAAAAAGGAGAGGCTTATAGATAGAGGGGGAGAGATTGATGGATTTAGGATTTGGGATTCTATTGGGGATATTTCATTTGGCTGATGGTCTCGTCCACAATGAATTTGGCAACACTTAATCTCATCTGTTTGCCATGCTCCATGACATTAGGACATTTGTGTGTGTGATTCTAAGAGTGGTCAAAGACAGTGCATCAGTATTAACCAGCTAAACCTTGTTCTTACAGATGGTAAATCAAAGTAAGCATTTCATTAAAAGCGAGTCCCTCTCATACAAATCAAAAATGTGTTAATCTGTTCAGCTCGTTGAACATCTGGGTGTTGGTTACTATTATTCCAATGTCAAGTTGTTTCATCTTACATATTCAAGTACGAATGTATAATGAAGTTACAGTACGATGACATCTTTATCACCTGATTATGGGCATGCTGTGATGGCCATTCAGTTTTGAAAAAACTGGACTTATGTTGCTATCTTTTTTGTGTAAATATAGGGCTTTTCATTTTCACTGCAGAAAATAAAACGAAAAATTTACTTTGAGAGGAGTGAGCAGCCAAAAATGTGTAACTTGCACTATTGTGACCACAGGGTGATTTCCACCTCTCCTGTGTGACTACCAGCTTACTTTGTTTTGGGTCCAGTGCTTATTTGGCTTGTTATACTGACTATAACTTGCTTTGTTCGAAAACATTATTTCAAAGGCTTCAAGGGTTTGCTTAAAAGTTGGGGGAGCAAGTGAGTAGTTAACAAAGTTAATGGCATGCTTTTGATGAGTTTAGTTGTCAGGGTCCCAATAAAGTATTGACCGCAGCACAGTTAATAGGCTTTATTTGATTTGGCTGTATGTAGCCAACTGAATAATTATGCAATGCAAAGATTTTTGTAATATTTGTGTCTGAGGACAGTGTAGCACTGGCAGTAGACACTTGTCAGATGAAAACCCTCATAACTCAGTTTGCCAATATTGATTGTGTCACATACATTATTTGTGGCAGAATCCCCTCATTGTAGTACAATGTTTGTGACTCTGTGACCATGAAAGGTTATTCAAAGAAGGTTCTGAACTTACATTGTTGTGTGTTATTATAGAGGAATGTATGTTCATCTGATTAAGAAAAAACTGACTGACAAGAATATTTCACCTTGGATTGCTAGCCGAGTCCTTTTTACTATTAGTGATATATAACATTTCCATATAATTATTTATTGACAGATAAACATTTTAAATTGTACACAAATTTACATAAACTTATCTAGGCTGCTTATCAAACTACTGCTTAAATAAAATGTATCTAACTAAATAAGGGTGGTTAAGTTAACGTCACCAGACCTTTCTTCTGTGGTCTCCTCTCCTGCAGTTGAGATACCCTGTGGTGGCAATGCCTGCAGGACAGGAATACTGATCGATGTTTTGTGTTGTCTTGGAATTGTGATTGATCGATTTGACTTTGATTTATTTGATGGGCTGTGGTCCCTTTAGAAGGCTAGAGGTGGTCTGCGGATTACATAAAGGTAAACAAAGTTGATTATGCAGTATTTGTTGATGACAAAAAATCTTGTATTGTTTAAGTAGCTTAATATTGGTGCAGTTTTTACCATGCATTACAATAATTCCGAAAAATAATCAGAAAAATATGCATCTTATGAGTCTAACATTGATATGAATACCCATAATGTCTAAGGGCCTCATTTGGCAGGGCAAAATGTTTATCCCTGTCTGTGGGGTTGGTGTCAGACAAAGGTGGGAGTGACTGGTCATGCTGTAGCGATTTTCGTGCTAATTCATTTGCTTGGTTGTTCCAAGCCAGCCTGACATTGCTGCATTAAGGCAATACCATATTTGCAGATAGGACTTGATGTCTGTGTGCACATTCTTGGGGAGACTTATTAGCATCAGTTATGTAAGTCTGTGACCTATCAATTTTCTTTTTCTAATGAAGGGTGAGACCAAGGTGCTAAAGCTGAAAAACCTGAGGCCAAAGGACTTTGCCAACTACACGTGCCAGGTGTCAGTCCGCAACGTGTGTGACATCCCTGATAACTCTGTCACCTTTCAGCTCACCAATGCCACCAGTAAGTAAAATTTTCTCCCTCAACATAAGTCTTCACTCCTTCTGTATTTGTTAATTTTATTATATTTTTATGAAGATACTAGTGATAAGATCAAGTGAGGGCCCCATCTTGATGGGGGTGAGAGAAAACGTTCTCTTTTTTTCTTTGTCATGGGACGTACAGAAAATGGTCTTGAAACAAGTTCTCTCCAACTATACATTTCATGAGCATTTTGCTAATTGTTTTTAAACAAGCTCCATGCAATTCCATAGCACAAAAACTCCATCACCCCACTTCTAACTAACTCTGTCTCACCTTCACTTCTTCCTCAATGTCTATGTCCTTCACTGTCTTTCTTTTTATTTTATTTCCCTGCGCTCTTACTCCCTTTTCCCAATGTGTGCTATGCAGTCTATCTGTCTTGTTATTCCCTTGCTGGGAGACACATCTCAGGCCGTCACTTCTAATTCACCTGTCAGAAACACCCTGTTATCTCCCTTCACTCTGGTCTGTCTCCACGGCGATGCCATGTTAACGCCGACAATGTCGTTGCTGTCGACAACGCTGTCAGCTCCACTGTGGCCATCCGGTGGAAGTTCCTTGCTTGGCAAACGAGAGCCAGAATCATATCTAAGCCCATCTTTCTTTTTATTCCCTTTTACTTTTCCGATTTTTCTCCCCTTTTCAAATGTCATCTGACAAACTCCCCTAACCTTCTGAGAGATGACCTATCCGTCTGTTTTATTACCGCGTATATATATTTTTGGAGTATGAGACTAGAAAGGCCAAGATTGACAATATGATATTGCGGCTAATGTCAGGAATTGAAGTAGAGGATTGCTATATCACAGGGTTCAAAGGTTGATCATTTGCATTATTTATACTTCACAGGGAATTATATAGGAAACAATGATGAGGGTGATGGTTTTTGTATTAGCTATGAGGCCCTAAATGCTTGGAAATCAATGTTTATTCTGTTCATTAGTGTAGTACAAAACCAGGCAAAGCCCGACAGAGAACATAATGCCTAATAAACGGAAAGTACCAGAGATGAGCTTTCCATTAATAGATAATGTTATTTTCTTGTGGTACTCTCCATCTTAATTTCCTCTGCAGCTGTGAACCCTTTGTAAAATTATTTTGCTGAAGAATGTATATGCCTTCAAATTGCTATTCACTAAAGTAAAACTCCAGTCCGCCCCACCTGAACCCTAAACCCAAACACACACATTTTGAGATGCTGTGTGGCAAGTTATTTTTCTTTCTCTTACTGACTGAGGGAAATTGCGAAATGATAGTAAGAGATACTGGACTGTCAATAAGGCAATACATCTATACCCTTGAGAACACCCCCTCTGAAAAACTGACAAAAATAACACAAACACCACAACCAAGGTGAAAGCAAATGAGTAACATCACAAATTGGACTTTGGATGTGGTTTTGGAAAGAGAGGCATGAGCCGGATAAGGAAGCAGAGGGATAGGATTATTTTTGTTTTGGCTTCTTTATTCTTTGCTGTCCGACATGCTATTGGAACAAGGAATACAAATTGTCCCTAGTTCATCCTTCAAGCTCTGATGCTGCTCTGCACAACACAAACAATGAGAACACTTGAATAGAATAAGAAAAAATGTATACTCTTCAATGGTACCTCCTGCTGTACATATATTTTGTTTTGTTTGAGACAGTTAGCAACTGCACAAACTAACCCTGCACAACAGGAAACTATACATAATGTGATTCTTAATAAATGGGATTTTGTGGTGGTTGATAAACATGTTTGCACTAATTTGTTAAAGATTATCAACTATGACATTTTCTAACATAATAATATTGAATACACAAGTTGGCAGATTCCTGCAACAACTGGATAATCAAATAAAGACTTCATTGAGGTGCAGAGATTTTTGATCTAGCAGGGCTCTGTAAACATCTGAAAGCCCAAAAGACACTTTCTTTGAAACCAGTGACAGTAGTATATGGTTAGAAATAATTTGATGAGCGATGTTATATACTGAAATTCTGTTTATTACCTGCACTGTGTGTAAACCACACCATTAATTGTATAGCTTTGTGTTTCTCTTAGTATTAACTGTACCTGTCTATACACCGCAAACTGCCTGGAGATTTATGGCTTGTGCATACATTGTACATTAGTATTGAGAGAAAGTAGGCTTGAGAAACTTAACACAACACAGATGTACTAACTAACTCTGAGCAGAGGTGTATAGATAGGAAGTGTTGCCACACGTCCTGTCCGTGCCTCCTGCTAGGAGTGTCATGAGGGTGTGCACAGGGAATCCAAAAAGGGAGATGGAGGCAGATGCAGGGGTGCAAGGGAAAGCTTTAATCAAACTAAATACAAAACAAGACCGAGTGCCGTGCACTACAACAAAACGGAACAAACTGAAACTAGGTGAGCAGGAGCAGCCGGACATCAAACATGACATAACAATGACCCAACAAAAGCAGGGAGAAACTGACTGAACTAAATACACAGACTAATGAGGAGAACAGAAACATGTGGGGGCAAAACACAGGTGAACAAAATACACTGATCAACTGAAACCAGGACAAGACAGATCACAGCTAAACTGAAAACATGGAACGGAACGGCCCCAGCTGGCCGGGACCGTGACAAGGAGTTGCCCATGTGACTGTCACAGGCTTGAGGGATAGGACCATTGACCATATGCTGGAACATCCCATACAAGGGTCATTTAGGCCTTTCCTATTGGAGGGTATTTGGCTGGGTTTGACCCTTGGCCGCCTCCCTTGTATTTGGTATAAATACTGTGGAACTTCCTGTATTCTTTGGAGAGAGAGTAAAAACGATGTGCTGTTAACATCAGAAGTGTCATGCTGAATAAAGATGGCTCTCCCTTGACTTTCTGGTTGCATAACTTTTGTTCTTGGACATCACCGGAACAGGAAGCTAACAGTATTAAGCAACTGCCATAGGGCACTACCAAAATGTATTTGTTGAAAAATAAAATATGTTTTTGAAAACCCTGTAATGCTAATCACATAATTGCTACATACAGTGGATATAAAAAGTATACGCACCGCTGTTAAAATGCCAGGTATTTGTGAGGTAAAAAAATTAGACAATGATAAATTATTTTTCTACTTTTATTGTGACCTACAATGTGAACAATTCAAAAGAAAAATCATCTGAAAAACGGTATGTGGCTTATAACTGGGTATGTGGCTGTTATTTAGAATTAGAAGTCATTACGATGTCTCCAAATCTGTCAGATTGCGAGGACATCTCCTGTGCACAGCCCTCTTCAGATCACCCCACAGATGTTCCATTGGATTCAGGTCTGGGCTCTGGCTGGGCAATTCCATTATGTTAATCTTCTTCCGGTGAAGTCATGCTTTTGTGGATTTGGATGTGTGCTTTGGGTCGTTGTCATGCAGAAATGTGAATGTCCTCTTCAGCATTCTAACAGACGCCAGAAGGTTTTGTGCCAAAATTGCCTGATAATTGGAACTGTTCATAATTCCCTCCACCCTGACTGAGAAAAACAGTCCCAAAGCATGGTGCTGCCACCACCATGCTTCACTGTGGGTATGGTGTTCTTTGGGCAGTGTTGTTTTTGCGCCAAACATACCTTTTGGCATTTCGGCCAGAACGTTCAACCTTGGTTTTATAAGACTATAACACATTTCCCTTAGTGCTTTTGGGATGCTTCATGTTTGTTTTTTTAAACTTCCGCCGGGCTTGGATGTTTTTCTTTTTAAGAAAGGCTTCCGTCTTGCCACCTTACACCATAGCTCATTCATATGAAGAATATGGGAGATTGTTGTTACATGTAGCACACATCCAGTACTTGCCAGAAATTCCTGCAGGTCCTTTAATGTTGCACTAGGTCTCTTGGAAGCCTCCTTGACCAGTTTTCTTCTTGTCATTTGAATTTCAATTTTGGAGGGACGTCCAATTCTTGTAATGTCTCTGTTGTGCCATATTCTCTTGACTTGATGATGACAGCCTTCACTGTGTTCCATGGTATATATAATGCTTTGTAAGTTATTTGTACCCTTCGACTGACTGATATCTTTCAACAATGAGATCCCTCTGATGCTTTGGAAGCTGTCTGCAGACCTTGGCTTTTGCTCTGAGATGCAACTAGGAAATCAAACTTTAATTGTGATTAATCAGAGTCACTTTAAATGATGGCAAGTGTGTAAGGGGTCCTATTTCACATGAGTTTGTATGTCATTGGCTAACATTCTAGTTAACTTGCTTGACTAGCTAACTTGCTCAGCAAAAAACACAATGTATTTTTTTATATTGTCCATTGAGAATCTATCCATTGTATCTGTGCATGTTGACAGGAATTTTACCAAGTAAAATGATCTCCTTATTTGCAGTCTTTCTGAAATGTTATGCAGGATGTTTATTTATTAAATTGATCAAACTTCTATACCGTACAAGACTACTCAACAACCTGTCACAATTACCTTGCTTCAGCATTTATAGGTCAAGGCAGGGATGTGTGATGGAAATGTTTTTTGCATTAGCAATAGAATCTCCCAAACTTTGACATTACACACAACAATATGCGACTATATTTCTAAAAACATTTTTAATTAAATATATGTTCAAGAAAAAAGTTGTATCCCAGCTGTTTTGCAATTAATACAAGTTCATATGAAGAAGCCATGTTGATTAGAAACGTTTTCGTTTATGCTGACTTCAGATACAATCTAGGGATTGACAATGTAAAACTGTCCTCCTCTGGTGGACAAAGAAAACATACTATTTGGAGACCCCAAGCCATATCTCTGCTAGGATGTTTTAATGCCATTAAGAAGGTTTACGGAATTACACAATCTCCTTATATACCTTCCCACAACCTTTTAACTCCCTTGACTGTCTTAAGTATTCAACTGTGTGCACTGCAAAACGTGTTTCCTAAAATATTAATGAAAATGTATTCAAGAAACGTGAAATATTATAAAAATAGTTTTAACCAGGATGCGTTCCTTCGGGGTGAGACCATCTTGCATTCTTTAATGACAAATTTGAACATGCCTGATATGCTTGTTGGAGACAAAGCTGAGAATGTCTTATTCTGAGAATGAAGTTGTGCCTGAATTTGTCTATTTTGCTTGTATTCCAAATTTTCTATCTTGTTTCAATCAAAATGTTTTCCTTTCATTGGCAGATTGAGTTATGTATCAGTATATTTTTTTATATTTTTGGGGGGGATCTTTTTTTTGCAGTGCAGTGATATTAAAAAGACCGGTTTACTACTACTGTAAACCAATTTACCTACAATTTATTAGTTTTAAAATATATTTAGAATCAGCCATTGTCAAGGGTACCAGAAGACTTTCAGAAGGCACTGTGTGCACCGGAACATTTTATTTTGAAACACACCTTGTTTGACAAATAATAAGTTTATCAAGGTAATACACATTTAAGATATTGCTTTTCATTACAAATTAAAACGAATTAAACCGGTATTGCTAGCTCTTCTGGAGTGTTGATAATGAAGATACAGCATAAAGCTCTGGCAGTAGTAGGATGAGGAGTGCTAGTGGTACTGGGATTAACTCGCTTCAGTCAGATAGACAAGCCTCTAGCTTTTCGTCATCCAGCACATTCATATATAATTTTACTCAGTAGGCAAACTGCATAATCAACTGCCCAAAGCGTAGTACCAACCTAGGGTGACATAGGCCAAGCTGAGCACCAAAGTACAGACTTCGATCACAAGCTGCATCCTCTCACACCAACAAACCATTCCAGAATCTGGGGGACAATTGCCAGTTCAAGTTAAGCAACGCCAATTAATAAGTTATTTTGAAAAAATGAAATTAAATAAATAATATTTAAACAATGATGTACAGGTGCTCTCTTGCATCCTCTGTTGCATCCATTCAACAAAGAAGTGAACACAGTTGCCCACATTCCTTGTGTATTCATTGCCTACCCCCCCTTGTATTCCACTCAAAGCCTTAGGCTATGCCTTAAGCAGGTCTTGCTTCTGAAGGGCAAAGGCAGCACAAAGAAAATGGCTGCCACTTAAGGAAGAATTATCATAATTCAATCAGCTCTCTATTATTCTCCACATTGCTAAGGAGCTTGTTTTGTATTCACATGAACCAGTTAGTAATTGTTGTCAGAAGGTCACTTAGAACCTATTTTCATTTACCACAAGGTTACCTGTGCAATGCCACAGGCTCGTACAATGGATGTCTGTGAAATACTTTGATTCATAACCCTTGACAGGGAGAACAGAAGTTCCATCAAAAAACTTTTGATGGTGTCTACAAATGGCATCTCTAATAGCACTCACTAGTCAAGGTTAGGATGAGATCATTTTTAATGGAGGTTGTGGTTCTGTCCTGAAAGCTAAGAAGAGCATTCTGATGTCTACTATGGCATTTAGTAAATTTTTAAGTAATTCATCTTAATGAAGTTTTATTTGTCAAATACACCAAACAAAACAGTTTCATCCTGCTTAGTGAAATTCTTGTGACATAGCACTCGACAACTACGTAGTGTGAGTTAAGAAGAGTATGTAAGCAAAATATAGCTAGACAAAAAAATAATAAAATAAAGTAATTATTTACATTAACCTACATGCTAGCAGCAGTTTACACAGAGCACTGTAAACTAGCTGCAATCTGGGTAGTATTGTTGATACAGACTCTCCATGGACATGATTTTCATAATTGATTGACATGTCATTCATTATTTATATTATTATATACCATACAGTATATACCAGGGATGGGCAACCTGGATCGGGGTGAGGGCCACAGATATTATGTCACGGTCATCCATCAGGGTGCCGCAGATAACTTGGAATAACATCAGGGGGCCACAGATTAATTTATTTACAAATATGTTACAAGTAAGCTAGGTCTGATGCTAGTTTATATATCTGGGCAATTTTAATATACTGAACAACTTGCCTTTTTCTGCTCATCTCTACCGGGATTCAGTTTGCTGCCATGTAATTAAAACCCTTTTAGCACCATGTTTTTTGGATGTTTTCACCACTTTGATATTTCTGAAATAGGTATATTGTCATATGTTTTACTGCTGAAACATCAGCACATTCTCAGCTACACTTAGAAAAACATCACAACAGCTTTCCATTTCAACTTTTTTGGAAAGGAAAGAGAAAGTTGTAGTGGTCTCATAATTTTTCCCTGAGCTCTATGTGTATCTGCAATGTGTGAATGGTGCAATTCCGGCAGTATATTTGCTTTATATTGCCCGACCTACTACCACAAAGGTCTAATAGAATTAAGTAGTTCTGCTTTAAATATACAGTATCAGTCAAAAGTTTGGACACGCCTACTCACTCAATGGTCTTTCTTCATTTTTACTGTTTTCCACATTGCCAAATAAAAGTAAAGACATTATGACTATGAAATAACACATGGAATCATGTAGCAACCAAAATTGTTAAACAAATCAAAATTCTATTATATATATGATTCTTTAAAGTAGCTACCCCTTTGCCTTGTGACAGCTTGGCAAACCCATGTCATTCTCATGACTAGCTTCGTAAGGTAGTCAAATGGAATGCTTTTCCAGCAGCTATCAAGGAGTTCCTAGATATGCTGACCACTTTTCCTTCACTCTGAAGTTCAGCTCATACCAAACCATCTTAACTGGGGTGAGGTTGGGCGATTGTGAAGTAGCCCTTACAAAGCCTGGAGGTAAGAGCTGTTAAAAAATAAATGTACAGCCCCACTATGCATACACCAAATGGGATGGTATACTGCTCCAGTAGCCATGCTGTTTGAGTAAACCTTGAATTGTAAATAAATCAGTTACCAGCCAAGCATCCTCACACCATCACACCACCCTCATGCTTCAGGTTGAGAACCACACATGCCAAAATCATCCATTCACCCTATCTGAGTCTTACAGTGACACTGCAGTTGGAACCAAAGGACAGATTTTCAGCTGTCAAATGTCCATTTTCTAGTGTGTCTTGGTCCAAGTAAATCTCGGTCCAAGTAAGTCTCATCTATTTATGGCTGTTCTTCAGTAGTGTTTTTTTGCAGCAATTTGATCATTAAGGCCTGATTCATACAAACAAAATAGTATGAATTAATTGAGCTGAAATGCAGTCCAAACATAAGCTTTGGAAAGGGTGAAAATTTGAGTTGCCTAAATGAACACGTTATTGCATGTGATTGATTCAATGCTGTTAATGTTTTTTGTCACAGTGAAAGCACATTTTTTGCCTCAGAACCATTGCTAGTGCTTGACAGCTCCCGCTGTCACTTACATTTGCAACAGTACACAGGTTACTTTATTTGGCACTTGACTTGTACTGGAGTAGTCAAGAGCACTTCACATTAGCTGTTTTCAACATAACAAGGCAGAGTAGCCAACGATTCATGACGTGAAATGTGTTTACTTGCCACTTGTTTGTGAATCCTGCCCTTAAATGCAGTGCTTTCAGTTTCAATGATGGCATGCCGTTTGAGTGAACGATGTGGTTCACCGAATGAAGAGTTTTCACTTTGAGCGGAAAGAAAGACTGATCAAAAACTCTAAGATGCTGTAACTGGTACATCCCTTTTGAGCAGTTTTCCCATACCTCAGTCATAAATCTCTACTGTAAGTCATATTTTTCACCCTCCCTTACTGTAGAGTGAACATTTTGATATTCCTACTGTTAGAAATCAGCCATGTCGTATAGTGGTAGTAATAATAACTTGCGTACTCGGTTGTCAAGGGAGAGAGTATTCAATGTTTATTGCAGCATATTGATAGTCTATTAGCACATGATGTTACACGCTCAAACTCTTCCCTACTCTCTTTGTCTCTCTCTACTCTCTCAACTGTAATGTGGGGTACAAGCTGTTAAATACCTTGAGGGGTGTGTTTACCTAGCAAAGCCAAGACACTAACCCCCACACCAAATGGTCAATGTAGACATTCCTGTGGTTACCAGAGTGTAACCCAGGGAGAATCTTAACTTTCTGTTATTCTCAACATCTAGGCACATTCTCTTCTAATGAACCATACATTCATATTGTAGTTGTTAATGCTCAGATCCTACACTACTAACCACACTCCAGCCACGAAACAGGCCTGCAACATTTTGTGAGTGTGTGTAGGCCCACGGTCTCTGTCATGTCCTGGCTATGCCCCTAGCCATCTTTGCGCTGGCTGGGGTCATAGTCAGGACATGGCAAAAAGAGGTGGCTCTAGCCACCTCTATGTGCTTTGGTTTCCCCAATTGGAGGCAGGTGTTCGTTATTGCCTCCAATTGGGGAACCTATTTATGTTGAGTGTTTTACCACAGTGGTGGTGGTTTATTTTGGTTGT